>BMAV01023677.1:49757-61855 GCA_019973955.1 Trichonephila inaurata madagascariensis
GGATTTAATTTCAAATTAAGAAAATGATTAAACATTCTGTCTCCTAAGAAGACATATTTATTTCCACTAATTGTGGATATAATTAGCCTTTTATACCGTGGTATTTGCTTTGAAAGTAGTACTACTTCTCAAATTAAAATTTATCGCAAATTAACACTATAACAAATCCAATTAACATTCATTAACGAGAAAATTAATATTTGAATTATTTCAATTTTCAAAGTGAATTGGAAGATTCATAGCTTGTTTAAAAATTGTAATTGCTTGGAATAACACTGTATTCAACAACCATTTTTATTAATTGCTCTTAGAATTATAAAATTAATTCTCATTACAGCTACCTCATTTTTAATACAATTTCAATTAGTTTGTACATGTGGAAAAATGTTAAATTTGTGTGAATTATGTTTGAATTTCACTTTTACTTTTCTCGTATAATTATTGCCAAGGATTTATTAGTAATTCAATTATTGTAATTAAAATAGGAAACATTTAGAATTTAATCAGTTTAAATATTTTGCAGGATTTCACGTGAAAGAATTTAGCATATTATTACTATAATTAATCTATGAATTGCTATAAAGTGTTAATAAAACTGTTAATATTTTTATGAATTTTATTATGCAAAGGAAACCATACTGTGTTAAAGAAAATAATGAGTTTTTTACATGCGTTTTTTTCTTTATACCTAAATTTTTTTTTAAGAAGCACGTAGTTTATTTAATTGATAGATTTTTAATATTTAAAATGCAGTACGTAAATAATAATTTGCGATTGAAATACGTTTTCCTTTTCCAAACAATTTACTTCGAAAGGTACCAATTGAATGTGACAGGGATGTATATATCCAATACATCTATAGAGATCCTAATGCATCTCAGTTTCTCTTATCTCAGACATCTTATAGAAGTATCTTTTTTTTTCTTTTTTCCCTTCAGCTTTAAACAAAGACATAGAAAACAAGTGTCAGCCACACAAGAAAATCAATGTAGGATTTAGAAGAAGTAAAAATTTTAGAAAAATGCTGACAAAGTAGCTGATTTGAAGCAACTTCGTTCTTATTTTTTTAGTGAAATTCAAGAAATAAAACACCTTGGAGTTATATCTGTGTTACCCTTTGTTTCTTATATATATATATATATATATATATATATATATATATATATATTGTATACGACCAATGAAAGTTCGGATGCTGTATACAGTGTTTCGTTGAAAAACTATTTTTGTTTTCTTGGCTTTATATAACATATGTATATAGATGTCAAGTGTACTTATATTTCTCTACGTCAATATTGAAGATAAAATTTTAGATATGATTTGACAGATTTAATAGTACTTTACGTAGATAATTGGAATAATATGCAACTGAGAAAGTTCTTCATCATCCATTTTAATATTTCAAATGAAGTTTTGATTAAACTGATCATTTTAGTACTCTTACTAATTTATTTCCTCTTTATACTGTATTTATTTCAGCACTGTTAAATGTATAAAAAAATAGAAAGTTTTTTTTTTTTTTTTTGCTTTAACTTGGTAAAATTTTCTAGACTTATTTCAGTGTAAATTCGTTAAACGTATCTTTAAATTCAAATATTTTCAGTATTAACATTTTACATATACAAACGCTTATGAAATTCCAATAATTATAAAGGCTATATTTTGGATTATTTGTTTGTATATGAAAAAGAGCCATTGGCGTAAGATCTCATAATTTTAAAGTTTGTATCAAATCATCCAGGAAAACTTTTTGCTTCACTTAATTTTAAAAGAATCATTTGTACATTTAAGATTCAATGCAGTTTAATTATTCACAATTTAAGCAAAAGTTGGGTGATTACATTTAGAGTTATACACATTTAAAAATATTTTTAATTGAAAAAAAAGGTTTAAATTTAATTACCGTGGTAATTTAAATAAATTTTATTGGAAGAATAATTTAAATTCCCTTAAAAGATTGAAAAAATAATGATTTGAGGTAAGTTATAAGAGTGTATCAGCTGAAATGAAATGTATTAGATGACAATATGAAAGTTGCTTTTTAGAATTGATTCGAGCTGTATTCGAGCCAATTGGTAGATCCGGATTTAAGCCTGAAAATACTCTCTTATCCGAGCTGGCTTAAGGTATCCGAATACGTTCGGAACCGTGATTTTAAAAAAGCGCATAAATGGATCATTTTCAAGATATTTAGTGTCACTTTGTTTAGAATACCTGTATTAAATTGTTTTAAGGACATTTTGACAAAAAAAAATTATTTAAATACAATATTTCGGCAAAAAATGAACTTAGAATAACCTTTTTTCAAAATTTTCTCCTTTGTTGAAAAATGCTTCTGTTATAATAATATTTTGCCTGTATATAGCTCAGACCTCTGTATAGAGGCTCAACTATGATTTTTGAAAAATTCCCATCATTTTCAGAGTTACAACCCACTGAAATAATTATCGGCGTATTTTTCTTAAAAAGTCTCACCTCTGTTGTCGTAAAACATGGATAAACCCACTTCTAAGTTATATATTTCAAACATTCTAGTTGAGCCTCTGTACAGAGGTTTGAGTTATATACAGGCAGAATATTATTATAATAGACGCATTTTTCACAAAAGGAGAACATTTTGAAAAAAAGTTATTCTAAGTTAATTTTCTGCCGAAATAATACATTTAAATGTTTTTTTTTTTTTGTTGTCAAAATGTCCTTAAAACAATTTTATACATGTATTCTAATCTAAGTGACACTAAATATCATAAATGTTATCCGTTTACACGCCTTTGCAAAATCACGGTTTCGAAAGTAGTCGAATACTAAAGAAGATATTTGTCACATACTGATAGTAGCTCTTCACCTTTCCATAAGTTACACGTCAAGTCAACCTTCCTCCACCACATTACTCTATTTAAAATTAGAGCATCTTTCAGATGTTTTTGAAAACTGTATTTATATGCAATTGATCTCTTACACATTTAGCTTGCACATAAATAAATATCCGGAAGATAATCGGGTCATACACAGAAATGTGCGATAAATTTTAGTATTAGTATGCAACACATACATTAATTTATATTGCACTGTGGGCTCCTTCAGTTTAAAAAAAAACACTTAATAATTAATTTTTCATCGAATTAAAGAAGAGTGTACAAATCATACGTTTTCCATATAGAAAAGAAAAGAAAAATATTCCAGCAGAATGTTGTTGTTGTTGTGACTAATGCCACCTGCCTGGCGAAGTCAGATCGAGGCCCGCGAAATTCATTGCGGCTAAGGGCAAGAATTTTTACGCTTGTCGTTAGCCTTAGCTTTAAGCACCATGCAGGTGACAGTACGATTTGGCTCGGTTCCACCCCAATTTAGAGAGAGAAAACCCTGAGGGTTGTCAGGGGCCTCCCACCTCTCTTCCCCTTCCACCAACCACACGAGAGGACTTGCGGCTCGACCGCTATTTAGAGTACCCCCATGCCGCAAAGACACTATACATTTACAAACATCCATGTCTGTAAATGTGAAATATATTAATGCTCGTCATTCCCTTATACGATTTATAAATTACAATATAACATTAAGGAATCGGACTGTGTTCGGAACCGTGATTTTGCAAAAGCGTATAAACGAATATTTTTTTTTTAATATTTAGTGTCAATTAGATTAGACTACATTTATAAAATGGTTTTAAGAATATTATTATAAAACAATTTATTTAAATGCAATATTTTGGCAAAAAAATGAACAAAGAATAATTTATTTTCAAAAAATATTCTACTTTTATGAAAATTGCTTCTATAAAATAATAACATTTTGCACATATATAGCTCCGACCTCTGTACAGAGCGTGAGCTTAGATGTTGGTAATATGTAACTTAGAAGTGGTTTATGTGTGAGCTTAGAAGTGAAATATGTAATTTAGAATCCACATATTTAATACATCAAAATGAAAACTTTTTAGGAAAACAACACCGATTATTATTTCAATTGGTAATAACTCTGAACAAAATGTGAATTTTTTAATTATTCTAGTTTAGGTATCTCTGGAGAAGTCTTAGTTATTAAAAGGCGAAATGTTATTATTATGGAAGCATTTTTCATACAAGGAGAATATTATGAATAATTATATGAATATTATGAATATTATTATAATTCTATGTTCATTTTTTGCCAAAATATCGCATTTAAGTATTTTTTTTATTGTACTAATATTCTTAAAACAATTTTATACATGTGTACTAATCTAAGGGACACTAAATATTAAAAAAAATACTCGTTTGTAGGCTTTTGAAAAACCATGTTTCCGAACGTAGTCGGATATCTTAATATCCATGCGTTCTTTCAACTTGAAAATTATTTCTAAAATTCACATTCTATCATTTAGCAGTGAGACGAAGACACTATTTTACTCGTTACCCCGATTCACTTGCTCTTTCTTCGTGTGATTGTAATCATTTTGTTCGTATAAACCCCTCGTGAATTCGAATAAGTGCATTTAATTTCACAGTTAGAAAATATCAACACAGTATAATTTATTATAAATTATTTTTTTTGTCTAGTTCCACCTGAATCTTCCCCCCTGATTTATGGCGAAGTAACGGAGTATGGTGACAATCTTACAGTGCGTTGCTCTTCGGCTAAATCCAAACCTGCTGCCAACCTTAGTTGGTATGTGAACGACGTTCTGGTAAGATACTTTCTAATTTTTTTTCTTTCTTCAGAGGCTATTTAATACACTAAACCATAAAAAGCAAATACATTTCATAGATACGGATTTTTATGCAAATATAACTTCTAAAAGGGCGTTAATCAATCGAATTAAATATAAATTTTAATTAAAAATTAACTTAAATAAATCAAATTATAATCAAAACTAACAAAAAATCCTACAATATGAACCCCTCTCCTTTTTTCCCCTTCTTTTTTATATTACCTTTAAGTGATTTATAATGTTTGGAACTGTGATTTTGAAAAAAATGAATAATTGTTTCGATATTTAGTATTAATTGAATTAATTTCTTTCAATAATATTCTTAAAATAATTTTATATGTATATTTTAATTCAACTGACACTAAATGTGAACAAAATTACCCGTTTATACTCTTTTTCAATATCACGGTACCGAAGGTACATATAGTCAGTCATTTTTCACTTTAAAAACACTAAAAAATGTTTTCATGATGAACGGTGTATTATAAGTACCTTTTTAGTATTTAGATGTTGTTCCTAATGCCACCAGTCTGACGGTATCAAGGCCCACAAAATGCATCGCGTCAAAGAGCTAATTTATACGCCTGTCGTTAGCCGTCATTTTGAGCACCACTGAGGTGAGAGTACGATTTGGTTTGGTTCCATCCCAATTTTAAGAGAGAGCACCCTGGTGGCTAGTCCGGGGGCCTCCCACTTCTCTTTCCGTTCCACCAACTTCACGAGAGGACTTGAGACGCGAAGGCTAGTCCCCTGTCACAAAAGCATTGTAAATTTACAAACATCCCTACCTTTTCCGGGATTCTAACCCAGTCTATATGGCACAGCAGTCAACGTCACTAACAGATATAGCGAACAGGCGGAAAAATTTAGCTGACTTATTGAATCTATTTCATAAATTACAGTCACTACAGACTGATAAGTTAAAGGGGTTATATATATATATATAAGAGGTTCTCATGGGTATCAACTTTCTCTAGAGGGCTGAAAATATAAACAGTATTCAAATACATATAACTCTTTGAAATTAAAATTAAATAATTTGAATCTTTTACACATTATTTATAAAGGAATGGGGCTTCAGAATAGTATAAAATGTTTAAAATATAACCATAAATTTAAAAATTATAAACATATGAAATAAGAAACATTTCTATAAGAAATATTAATTTTTACGTTGCGCATGCTTTTGTCTAAAACAGTAAATTTAATTTCTAGCTATAAGTTGATTTATAAAGTTAAATGTATTCTTATTACACTGTAGTATTTTTATATTCGTAGAGAACAATAAATTATATTTTCTAAAAAATAAAAAAATTACATTTTAATGTTTTTTTCTTAAATTTCAATATTTTTCAAATATTTTGAAATATAAAAGATGTATTATTCTTAAATGATTGAGGGTTTAAAAAAGTATGATACATTTTATAATTCTATAAAGTTTTACACGTCAGAGGCTAATATTTTTTGAAAATAGCGTGTACAAAGCTATTTTTATTACAAAATTATTTCCTATTTTCATATGCTTATATTTTTTTTAAATTATGATTATATTTTAAACATTTTGTACTTTTTTGAATCAATAATCCTTTGTAAATAATGTGTAAAATATTCGAATTACTTAATTTTAATTTAAAATAATTATGCCTCTTTGAAAATTGTTTATATTTTCATCCGTCGAGAAAAAATTAACACCCCTGAGTCCCATTTTAAGTTTAAAAAAAAACAAAAAACAGTGGAATATTTGTAAGTGTATATTCATTTTTAGTAGATAGGTTTTGATTCTCTTTAATTTTACAACACGTACCCACACAAAGGATTCTAATAACAAACTATGACTACTACGTACTAAATATTTCCTTTTTTATTTGAGCAAACCTCAAAAAAGAACAACTAAAGAAATTTTTATTCTAACAATCGGCAAAAATGGGGAAAATATTTGCAAGTGGCAACTCAGTTTCAATTCAGGACCCAAACCTAAATATTAAGTTAGACTCAACGTATCAGAAATTCGCGATGTACATCATCACTATTATCAAAAACTATATTATTAAAATTTAACTCATATCCATTCTACGGATTCAACTTATCATATTTATTATTTTCATTTAAGTGTGAATTTTTTTTTTATATAAAATGATTACAAATCTTTTGATCTCTTGAATTATTTGATATTAACTTTGGAAAATTAATATAGATTACTGAAGGAATTATAATCGTTAAAAATAAAGGTGTAATAACAAAGATATTAACTGGTGCCTTGTTTCAAATGAAGGTAATGATTTTGTAAAATATTTTTTAGATATATAAACTTTTTTTTTTTATTTCTCTGGAACTATTGGAATTTAGATATTTTTTTTAAAAAGAAATTGTTCTTGAATTTTATTTTACCACTTCTAATTTATTATGAATTAATATTTTAGAATTTTTATTACTTGAAGTCTTAGAAAAAAAATTATTTTTTAAAACGGTTTACATATCACTAAGTTCATGCTCGACTTTTAATTTTGGCATAAATTTCAAATGCATCTTTGACGAATCTTTCAAGTTCAATTTAAATAAATATAAAAATTTAATTTTTTTCTTATCCCACATTTTTTTAAAAATTTTTCTCTAAAATTGCAATTAAATTTATGTAACTATCTAACCCTTTATCTACCGCATTATGAATTACTGCAGTTTTTTTCATGCAATATTTTTTTTGAATCACTACATTGAAAATTAAGGGATATAAATAAACAAAATACTCAACTTTGGGAAATTTAATCCGTTAGAGCTATTTAATTAATTAAAGATATTCAACAGTAAAATTAATTATGTACGCTTTTTACTTAAAATAAATAGTCAAATCGTTTTCCAAAGGCTTTATTGACATGCAGAAAAAAAAACAAGACACTTATCTTTTGACATTAAATACTTTTTCGGAACAAAAAAAAGACAATCTTCGCAATCCGTTCAAAATGTCAGCTGAAAACGCAATTTCCGCTAACAGACCCCGCTAAAATACTCATTATAAAACCCGTCCTGCCATATATCTTGGAAGAGTGGATTTCAAAGAATACTCCTGCTAAATATTGTCAGAGTATTCGTAAAAATGGTTATTCTATGTAATTTTAAAGTGAGTGGTACTAATAAGTATCGCCGATAGGTAAAAAGTTAAGATCTGTGTAAAATGATACAATCAAGCAATTTAATATTTATTTATGAAATCAGTACATTCAATTAAGGAGTTAAATTTTTACATAAGAGTATTTTTCCAGACTGAGTACTGTTTCGTGGGGGAAAAAACCCCCTCTTATCTTAATGAAAACCAAAAGATTATAATAAATAGATTATTTGAAAATTATTATATATTCTGACAAAGGCTCATATTTTATGTTGTATATACAGAGCGATCGTAAAAACCCGTTTGTAACATTCGTGGCAGCTCGGTGGCTTACAGGTTGCATGCAGGACATTGTGGCAAAGGTTACAGATTCGATCGCAGATGGATAGATTTTCTTGATGCAAAAATCATAGACACGCACATCACAAGATTATGTGGTATGTAAAAGATCCATTGAGTATTAATTTAGCTTTGGTATTCTCAGCAAAATTAAAGAACAGCAATATTTATTCAATTCCCCCTCTCATCGGATGCAAAATTCAAATGTTAAAAATTTAATAGTGGGAACCGCGCCACTAGATGGTGCCATCAATGAAATTGCTCTTACCCTAAGGCATTTGCAATGTCTTTGAAGGTTTAAATGCCAAAATGTAGCCCAGTAAAAAAAAAGGGTATATTCGCTGAACCAGTTAGAAGAAATTTATCAGATTTGATTCCCTAGAACACATAGAAAGGAATTCTATCTTTCCCTTTTACGGAGCGCCTCGCCTACTCCGTTGCAACAGGCGAGAAGAGAAACTCCAGGCGTTCTTCCGTCATCTGGTCCTACACTCATCTCTGCATACTGTTCTGCATTCGCAACATATCGTTAAACTTTATAAGATTGCTAGACCTACCGTTTCACCTGGTGGTAAACTGTGCAGTTAGCATTCCTATCTTGCAAAATGAACAGAATAGGGGGACAAAGTAATTTGCGTAGATGTAGAACATCATCGATTTAGTACGAAAAGACACCTTGTGGACATCAATGCAAGGAATAGAAGGGTATAAAACGCACTGTTGTTTTTTCGCGATTTCCTACATTGTGACAAGAGATAAAGTTTTGAGAAAGAAAAAAAAATAGTTATAACAATATACCTTTTCATACTTCTTATCGTCAGCTGCAATGTACGTTTGAATCTTTATTTGAATGTCACGTTACACAAATGACGCATTACGCACGCTTGTGCCAATTTAAGGTTCTGCAATGTTTGTAGAGGTTTCGCAAACACTGCTGTGTCTATCTCCACAGGAAAAAAATCCAGTATAGCCGTATCAAGCGAACGTGGAAGCCAATCTTTTGCACCACCATATCCAATTACATGGTTCCTGAATGTATAGACTAGTTACAGCTTCACTAAAGATATTTAATGAGCAGGCACAACGACCGACCTGTTGAAATCATTAATTTCTAAGATTCCAACGGCAAGGTTCTCCCCAAAATTAGGTATTAAATTCTGTAGCAATTGTAAATAGTGTACCCCCGTTAACATACTGTCATAAAATATTGAGCCAATCAGCTTGTTATTGTAAATTTAACACCAAACGTTATTAGTAAACCTCATTTGATTTTGAACGTCGCTAAAAACATCTAGGATTTTTGCTAGCACCTAGTAATGGATTCTTCGTCTATTGTACATGGCATTCTTTGAAAGGAATGTCTCATCCCTTCTCACTATATCTGCCAAAAATGTTTACTGGACCTTCATCTGATTCATGACAAAGTTGCACAATGCATAGCGTCCCTCGTCATCCCTTCCAGTAAAACCTGTTTAGGCGTTGATGGGTAAGAATGATTGCCTAATTAGCTTTGGATTTTACAGACCTGACTTTTACAGAGGTCATAATTTTTACTGACATATCTTGGGCTTCATTTTGGATATGCGAGGGTGTACGCCAATTCCTCATCTGATTGAAATCGCCGTCCTATCTTAGGACCAACCTCGACTTACCTCTGTGAAATGTTTTACAACAGTTAGGATGGTTTGATGAGGAGCGTTGCATGTCGCTACCCATCGGTCACTGGTGTTTAAGAGGGTTCGAGTAAGAAACAGACGTGCTCTAAAGCAGAGGCCGCCAAAGTACAGTGGTCCGCGAGAAAATTTCGCTGGTCCTCAGAAAAAATGTGGAATATACTCATTCATGACGTTAAGTTAGGTTTAAAGATGCACTGATTGCGTTCGTAGATCATATTTTTTTTATAAATATATTTAACACAAAAAATCCTATTAGTGGTCCGCGGGATTTAAGTTATGAATTTACTGGTCTGTGAGGTTAAAAGGTTTGGCGACTACTGATCTAAAATTAGCTACTTTTTATTCCCCTGTACCACTCATGAGAATTTTTGAGAATGCATTCTGACATCTAAAACCGAAGAGCAATAAAACTTATTAATTATATTAGATATATAAAATCACACACCACACTTATCTTAATTATTCTCTTGAACGCTCTTGCTTCCAACTAACACTTAAATAGAAGTTTGCATGCACATAAAATAAAGTCATCTCTATGAAAAGCGGTTTTCAACTAAAATCACAGTTAAAAAGTGTATTTTCCTCAAGAGGGGTACTAAAAGCCCTACTAGAACCCGTTACATGCGGGCCTGCAGGGAAACGTTGCCGGCACTACCTAGCCGATGATCCTTTGTTCTAATCACATTCACCGCACAGTAAAACCATCTCGCAATGCACACAGCATTGGAAAATTGTTCTATGACCATAAGCATCAAAGTACTACAACTACAAGAAGCTGTCTAAGGTAAACAGGTGGGAAATTATTTACGTAGTTTCTGCTAGAATTTCGAAAACTAAGCGCGAGTTGAATTGAGTGACACCATATTTTTTTTACGTAATTTATACTTATTGTCTACTATGTTTCTTAAGACGATCAGTAGACGGATGCAAACTTCGGGGTTTCACAATGACTGCTCTCTTCATTTTTAATCACGAGAGATACCGTTGTGCTACAGTCAGGGACGTCTTAAGGCATAGGCTTACTGGGCGCACTAAAGCGTCTCACCAGTTGTTGAAGCCTCGTTTCGTTCTTGATTCTGACTTAATCAGAACATGTGCTCCGGATAAATTTAATAGTCAATTATTATTTTCGTACATCATGTAGATATTTCCCGAAAAACAGGGAATTTCAAACTCCATATCAGTTGGAAAAAAATGATAAGACTGTATTATTATGTAATGATCATTGTCCACACACATGTCTAGTCTCATTTAGTCAAAATGCGGCCATCTGTCGAGTAGATTTGTGCCTAGGTTTTTGAGATTATGAATCGTGTTAATTTATTTGTTTCAAATTACCCTTTGAACGAGTATTTAACAATGCATGCTGTATGCTGTCAACTTTTAAATATCTCAGATAGAGCCTACTTTTGTATAAGGGCCCAGGGCCTCAAAAGTCAGGACGTCCGTGGCCCCATTTCTGTGTTGTTTTTTGCCAGAAAGATAATTTCTACCTCTGTTCAAGTTTCTTGACGTCACAGTATAGGAAATCATGAAAAAACAAATGCACATTTTAATCATTCTATTATTTGCATTTAAGTCAACAAAGTGTAATTTCGTGCTAAATATACAATGCTCTAAAGCAAGGGTGCCAAACTCAAATGCTAACTTGGGCCAAGCAAACAAGGTTTCGTTCTAGGCGGCCGCAAATTTCGAATAATACATTATAAAAGACATACATAAAAGGTCAAGAATAATCGAGATGTCGAGATGCTTGACATCTCATTTATGCTAACTTTTTTTTTCAATTTTGAAATGAGAATTGAATTTTTTGAGATTTTTTTTAAAAATTGTATTATATATTTTTGTGTGTCGAAATATTAACCGAGCCACAAAAATGTTCGTTGCTGGCCCCGAGTTTGACACCCCTGCTCAACAACTTTGTAAATTATATTGTTTCCGTATATCGTTCCATTTTCGATGAAGAAATACTAACTCCGCAGTTTTCCAGCAGTTGGTGCCGTAGGTGGTTTTATTCAATGGCACATGACTACTTTACTATACATAGATACCGCTTTTATGAATACAGAAGCAGAAGCTATATAAGACGGTAGCAAGGGAATTTTGTGGGCACTCTGTATGTTCTCGTATGTGTGTGAGGGAGCGTATATTTTATATCATAAATTGTCTAGGAAGTAACACTCATTTTTAAAATGAAAAATATCTTTTCTCAAATTATCTTCAACAACTCTTACCCTGTATGAAAATTTATTTTAAATGTATTTCAAGACTGGTTTTTTTTTTTTTTTTT
>BMAV01023677.1:80202-106999 GCA_019973955.1 Trichonephila inaurata madagascariensis
CATATCGAGGAGTCAAAATATTTAAAAAAATTATTAATTTACTGAAAGGAATCAAAACGAATTACATTCTGAGATAATACAAAACACACATTTACACTGATATAATACACTTAAAAATGTATCAGTACTGCACAATGTATTTGATCAGTAATTCATCAATACTAAGTTAAAAACAAGTCTAATTAAAACTAGGAACCCCATGGGCTTTTCATTTATAAAATTATATGCAGAATTTGATATTACACTGTAAATTTGTACAGTTTGTATTTAAAGTCGTATTGTAGCTGTAGCATAAAAATATTATTAAATTCAATACATTATTATTGTATGGAGTGGGCTCTATGAAAACTATGATTGAAAATTGGTTCGGAAACATTGAAAATTTGAGAAGCACTGATTTAATGTTAACACAAGATCAACCAGAGTTTGAACACAAAAGAAGAACCTTAAAAAAAGTTCAAAGGAAAAAGGGTATGTATTTAAAGAGAAACTTTGTGGAATTCTGCTTTTTGCGGAGTTTAAATTTTTTTTCAAACTTTCATGTACACCGGCATAATATTTTCTCCTCTTTGTCAGTCATTTATTTAATGTGAATTACCTTAGTAAAACAAATTAAAATAGGATGTTGGTGATATTTTCTAGAAACTGTGCCATAATTGACTGTAAAAAGCTTAAACTTCGAGGAAACTTCTCGTTTTTTTCTCAACCAGAAGCTACTTGTGAGATCTGGCGACAGTTGCTTTCATCTATTTATAAAAAAAATTATTTTGCTTCATGAAGGATCGATATTTAGATGGATTTAGCTGGATAAAAACTATGGTTGCTAAAGGATATGTGCTAAATTGTTCGAGAGAATTCCTTTTCAAATAGGATATTTGAAAAAATATCGATATCAAGTTTATAAAAATTCCTGTTGTGATGAAAAAAAAGGTGGTCATTTTCGAAATCTGTACATTAAATTACATAAAAATCACCAAAAACTTCTTTTGTATCTTTCAAAAACTTCAATTTCGCAGGCCTAAAATATCAATAGTTCCGATAGGGAAATCAGTTTTTTGTTTTTTGTTTTTATAAACATAATTTTATTTTTATAGAAAATATAACATTCATTCTTCTCAACTTATGACCTGTTTGATTTACGATCATAAAAAGCTGGAAAAGTATATAAATGGCAAACACATATATTTACAATGGCTGAAAAGTAATAAGTACAATGGAATACATATTATGCATTTTTCTCATATGATGCAATAATTATAGCTATATAGATTGAAGTTCTACATCCTATTTGCTTCAAAATGTAGAAAAATATACTTCCATCTTTAACAATCTCTTAATCTGAATGGATCTCAGTTGTAAGTGAAAGAGTTCCTGTATTAAAAGTATTCTCATTCCATATAATTAAAACATTTTAAACACATATAATAGCGAATTCAAATTTTAGAATTACCACTCATGTAAGTTTTTACCCATAACAACTGCATAAAATTCCCAGTTCTAGTACTATATTTATAAAATGTTCATGTATATAATATTATGTGTTATTTCAAATATTGAATTGTATTGTTAATTTCTTTATTTACAAAATTAATACAGTTAAAGTTTTAATGAAAATAATGCGTTAGATGTCTTTATTAGAAAATTATAAAATTAGATACGCAAATATATAGTTGTTACGTTTTCTGCCAAATATTCTTCTGCTGTTTTGGAATATTATAGAATACTTTATGCTAAAATAATTATTTTAGTTTACCAAATCTGGATTATGTCATGTTTCGCTAAATAGGACAGTTAAAAAGCGAAAAGAAACTCAATTCCGTAAGGTAGGAGTATAAATTGAATAAAATATTTAATATTCCACAATTTTTCATTTTTATTTCAGCGTTAATTACGTAAAAATTTAGGCTGTCCTTACTTTTCGGGGGGAAAAAATCAAATTATTTCAAGACGTTTTTCACGCAAACTGGAAAAAAATTTTGTTTTACGATAATTCAACTTTCTTTGTGAAAATGTTCTTCAATGCAACACTTAAAAACCATTTTCATTCGTTACTACGTGATTAATGACTGTAATGAATGTTACTCTTGCGAACAAATAAACAAAGAATTCTAATCTGCCGAATTAGAAGGAGTGAAAAAAAATACCAATTCATTTTCATTAGTCAGCTTAGGTTTCGTTTCTTTTATCCTTTACATCGCATTTAGTTAATTATATGGTTAGGGTTTTTGCATACAGAAGGTTTATAATTTTAAGGGAAGCTAAATATTGCGTTTACGGAATACGTGTAAAAAATAAATAGTATGTTATAAAAAGTGTTAATAATTTCTAAAAGTAAAAGTTACAAGTAATGCAATTCTTTTTAAAGTCAATTTCTACTTCGTTAGAAAAGTCTATTGGCGCCATCGATAGCAGATAAGTTTAACTCTTTTCTAGTAATAACACAATATACATTTTAAAAAAAAAATAAAATTTAATTTATAAATAAATATCTCAAACGGCTTTATTGAAATCAAGTGTCATCCACTACAAGTTTAAAAAATGCATTTGGGCTTCAGTGGATGAATAAAAAGTATTTTTTAAAGATTGAAAATTTGAACAAGGTATATACTTAAAAAAATAAATATATATAGGGGAGAGTGAACTAATAGTAAGAATTGAATAAAAATGGCAGTTCAGAGAATGTGATGCATTAGTATTATATAAAATTTATCTGTTTATTTTTTATTTGTAATGGTGCTGCGGATTGATTTCAACATTACAGGTATAGTACATTCTCCAGTGTGGTGCCATACAGTTGGTACACTAATCACCGCAAATATATTTGAAGCTCAGTTTCCTACCAGGAGGAAGGCACCTGAGATCTGCCGATGCAAAACTTATTAGGAACTTAATTTTGCCAAGAGCACTCCACTCAAACAGGCACTCAAGTGATCTTCAACATACCGTATTCTCATACGACATGGACGCTGCTGATTTTTTGAATCATGAAAATTCACTGACTTGAAACGCGGTCGAACCTCCAAACTAGGGCGTATAAGACCAGAACCAAACTAACTACTCCATCCAGCCTGTACTTAAGGTGAATATAATGTAGGAATTAAGGATATGAACTAGTCGTAAATATGGATAATGAGTTATCCACATTATAGTGTTTTAGACATCTTATGATTAACTGTGTATTTTTGGGTGTTTTTGTTCTTAACATCTTTTTTTTTTAATGTTCAATAAAAAGTAAACAAAAATAAGAGATGGGTTTAAATTTTTCTTTCTTTTTTCATCTACGAAACCAGTAATACGATTATTGTCGAATATTATAAAGGAAACATAATATTGCTCAAAAGGAGAATATCTTTACCTTTAACGAGACAAAAAAAAAATCATTAAAAAAAGAGTTTCGTTGTTTATATGCAATTAAAAGAAAACACTTTATGCTGGGTAAATAAATAAAAAGAAGTGAACAATATATACCTTAATATGAATTCGATGTTAAATTCAAATGTAAATAAAAATTTTACTTATAATAACATTTAAGAAGTATCTGGGGTGTTAACTTTGTCTCGAGGGCTGAAAAAATATGCAATTTTCAAATAGATATAATTGTTTGAAATTAAAATCACATAATTTGAATCTTTTACACATTATTTATAAAAGAATGAAGCGTCAAAAAGTGTAAAATTTTTAAAATGTTATAATAATTTTAAAAAACTTTAAGCATAAGAAAATAAGAAATATTTCTTTAAAAAATATTAATCAAGTTTTGCGTTGCGCCTATTTTCTAAAATAGTAGCTCTAATTACTAGCAGTGAGCTGATTTAGAAAGTTAAATATATCCTTATTACACTGTAGCTATTTTTATATTAATAGAATAATAAATTATATTTTAAAAAGTAAAAAGAATACTGTAAAATACAAAAGATATATAATACTAAAATTAGGTAGGGCTTAAAGAATATGATGCATAGCATAATTCTGCAAAGATTTATACATCACAGGTTACTATTTTAGGAAATAACGTGTACACAGTAAATATTACTTAATATTTATTACAGAAATGTTTCTTATATTCATATGTTTATAATATTTAAAATTATGATTAATTTTAAACATTTTGTACTTTTTTTTTTGAAACCCCAGTCATGTTTAAATAACATGATAAAATTCGAATTATTTAATTTTAATTTCATAATATTATATCTTTTTGAAAATTATATTTTCTGCCCTCGATGCAAAATTAACACCCCTGAAACCACATAAACAAAAAAAAAATATTAAAAAAAATTAAAATTTTCTTTTTCTTTATTTTCCTGAATGTTTACCGCTTTCATTTACATATTATTTTCCAGAAATACAAATATTTCTTTAAATATTTAACCCATTTTTTATAAAGAAAAATAATATCTATAACCATTGTACATGTTTTCCAAAAAAAAAAACCCCAAAAAAACCGAGAATGATTAATCAGAATCTGATTTGGTAAACGCATTTATGATTAAGCTTTTAATTTTCTGAAACATCTTTTTTGTTAAATTCAGTTACTGATTTGCTTCGTTTCATTTACTTGAAAATGTACGTCAGTTATAAAAATCTATATTCTTCGATCATTTCATAAGAATGAAAATAACTTGTTTGAATAAGTTTTCATTTAAAGTGTAATGATAATTTGCGAATGATGGTCAAAGAGAGAAGCAACAATTAAATCCTTATCATATTTAGAAAAAAGAAAAGCTGAAACCCTGATTGCAGAGTCTCTTAAACTTATGGGGTGCGTCTCCCTCATGGGGGGGATAATTCTACAAGGGGGACGCGAGCATATTGAAAAGTCAAAAACAAAAGATTATTTAAAAAATTATTATTTTTCTGGAAGTAAGCAAACAATAAAAAAATAAAATCATCATTTACACTCATATAATTTTCTTATAAAATGTATCAATACTGCACAATGTATTCTATAATTAATTTAACAACACTAGGTTAAGAGGAAGTTCAATAACTATCAGTGACCCCATGGGCCTGCCCTATATAAAATAATATTCAAAAATTAACACTTATCTTGATAATTTATACGGTTTATAAATAATTCCTTAACTGCCGATTGAAAGTTAAGCGATTTGCTCCCTAATGCCTCCGTTTTCCGCGTAGGCATGCATGTCTGATGCATTGGGGGGGGGGGAATAAAATGAATGATTTAAGTAAATCCATACGTATATGTATATTAGAAGTAAAGACGTTTATTTACGTCCGGGGCATTTAACGCCCTGGTTGAGTGAGATGTGTATAAACACTGGTGGCACTTAAGCGGTTAGAGTCGTGTTGTAATTTTAGCCTCAAGGTATAGTATTATTGAATTTAATGCATTCTTAAATGTAGGGAGGGGAGAGAGGGGGAGTCGTGATGAAAGCTAAGATTCAACATTGGTTTGCAAATATTGAAAAATAGAGAAGCACTTCCTAAATGTATTGAAACATTTTTCACCTCGGTTCAAGTTCTCGAAGTAGTACGTTAGATACATCATCATCATCAACACCTTATTTAAAATCATAAAATTCTCCCTTTATTTAATCCCTCACCTCTTCCTATGAAATCTGTGAAACCACCATGAAGCAATCAATCATTCGAATGTGTCTCTTAGATTCTATTCTACACCCCCTCCCCCCTCCGAAAAAAAAGGTTTTTGTCGAAATAAAGTAATAAAATTGATAAACGATTGAGTCATTGGGCAAGCTGTCAAATGCAGAAAAGGTGACGTTCAAAAATGACAAAAAATTACTTTTTGGCTATTAAGAAAATTACCAGCCAAATGGAAAAGTTGGGCATTAATTTCTTTGAATTCCCCTTTTTTCCCATCTTTACTTTGTGTGCAGATTTCAGGCTTTTAATCTCTTAATAGTTTCGTAAAAGTCTGTCAGAAAGAATTATTTGGGTGAAAGAAATCGAAAATGACCGATTTTCTAATGTAGTATCCAGGTCCAATGAATGATAGGTGGATATTTTGTGGTGAATTAGGATTAAACTGGTGCAGTTTTTCTTAATCTCCCGTCCAGAGCTATGGCGAAGAAACTATATATAAAAAAATAAATAAAGACAGTAATTCAAGATATTCAAACATGTTGGAAAGAGCAAGTTTTGTTTATACGTATATATATATATATATATATATATATATATATATATATTATTTTATTTATAGAACATACTTTGTTTTGTTTTTGTGCTACCTAGAGGTTATGTTAAAACCAACTTTTTAAAATTAGAAAAACCGGAAATGGGTCTTTGATCTACCAGAAGTGGGCATTTACCAGTTGATTCATAAGTAGTGTGACCAATTTCAGAGGATCATAAATTTTTATTGAATAAAGTTATTTACATAGAATTTTCAATGTAATTTCCTCCAGCACAGTACACTTTTTGAAAGCGTTTTGGCTAAGTTAAAAGAGTTTTTTCCGATCATTTTGGGGGTATTGTTCCAACTCCCTCTTAAATTGCTTTTTGAAGCCCTTTTGAAATGCTCTTTTTTTTTGCGTCTATTTAATTGTTTTTGTTAAGTATCTCCTTAAAAAATAATCGAAATGAACTCAGACAAGGGATAGGGATAGTCATTTATTAGAAGAAAGAAAATTTATATTTTATTCATTCTGCCATTTTATAGTTGATTTTACATTATGACTTAGTGCAGAATCTTGGTGAAAAACAAAGTTTCTTTGAGGGTAAAGACGTTTACTTTTTTTTGATCAAGTGTTTCAAAATTTTATTTTGATAGTATTTAGCGTCAATTTCAAAGTTTGGTTCTACAAAAAATGGTTTTATTAAGCCTTAAGAAGACCTTTCTGTCCATACCACAACACCTAACGGTCAACTTGCATTTTTCAAAACAGCTGAGTCCTTGCGACTTTTTTGCTTCCAATATATTGAATCTTCGTTTTGCTAGTTGTGAATGACAGATGAAATTATGCTTCATCAGAAATTATCCATGATTTGTATCTACCTTTGCGTAACAATAAATACAGAGGCCAAGAACGTTTTTTTTCGTTTTCTACGGTCTTAACAAACATTTGATGACAGACGGAAAAATTTACTTTTTTATAGCCAATTTTCTTTATTTGACGATAAATTGTCGATTGCTATATTTATAGTTTCTTTGCCATAGGTTTTGAAGCAAATAATTTTTTACAGCGAAAATTCTTTTCAACTTCTTTTTTTCTCTTTCATTAAGGACTTCCCTTCGTTCACAGTTTTCCCCTACAGCTTTGGATTGCAAGGCAAACTTGATTTCTTTTTGAAGTTTAGATAGTAATACAATAAAAAAATGTATTTTTTTGATTTTTAAATGCTTTATTACTTACAAAATTTGAGCAACCATCAATCAAAAGCCGTAAAATTTCGTTTAGGGTTTGAGAATCCAGTTTCAGTACTGTAATTTACTTCTACTAATAAAAATGGTTTGATTGCTAATTTAAATATTTCATTTTTCAAATAAAGCCAGTAGTAAGACGATAGAAATTTAACATAAAGAGTTATATGCTTTTAAAAAATTGACCACACTTATTTTTAATCAACCGGTAAATTGAGACTGATAACTCAAAATGTTACATATGTATTTCTATTAGACTTCTTAAACTTGATATTTATATTATTTTCTAGAGAATGTACTAAAATATTTTTTATTTTATGAATAGTGTTACGAATTTTGTGTAAAGAGTGTAAATAATTTGTATTGGAATATTTAATGCATTTATATTACTCTATGTTATATTTATTTCATGTTAAAATTGTGCTACTCACAAGCAATGCCGCCCCTTAAGTTATAATGGCGATTCAATGAAAACTTGGCGAAATCTTGGCGGTAGGGCCAAGTTGGCATCATTTTTGGCTACCAAATTGGCGGTTAATTTGGCGACCATTTTTGTGTCATTGGCGACCATGCTGGCGAGTTTAGAACCTTCTGGAATCTTCTAGAAAGTAGTGGATCTCTCCACTAGTGTCACGTTCAATGACACGAGCGATTATATTTCTGGAAGTTTCTGTCGCCCTTATAAATGAAGATGCTCGTCGGTACGACGGTCAGTCGTGATTAAACCAGCGAGTTGTGAACATTGTTTTGACTAGCGATTAGCTCGGCTGTGCTTGTGAATAATCTTACATACGTGTATTTTAAACACTGGTGATTGTGTTTGATTGCTGTTGAAGGTGTGAAAACCTTCCTAGATTTACTCTGTGAATATTGCTGCTGAATCCTGTATTTAAAGGATTGGATTTTTGTTAATTAATTCGCATCGCTCTTGAAGAATTATTTATTTTCTTTGTGATTGCTTTGCATAAAATCGTTGACCCCTTGGATCTACGTAACAATATTTTTCCGTTATGGTCAATTATTTAAAAAACGGTCTCTTAAAGAATGCCACAATTCTTATAATATTTACTCATTCAGCTAAAAAAAATTTTAATTTAAAAAATAAAAAAACACATTAAACTTTTAGTACATTTTCAAGATAAATGCATTTAATTTGTTTTAGTAATACTTTTACTGATATAAATTTATTACTTTTTTCTCTAATTGCTGTGAAGTTTTTCAAAAATATTTCTATAATTTCACCTATAATCGTGTTTTTGTAAATTTTAGATAATTGTTTCAAATATTGTTATTGTTATTGTAGTTAGATAGTGTTATTGTTTTAAACATGTGGTTATTGTTAAATTCTAGTATATTTAATGGTATTGATTCCTAAAAAAGCATTTATAATGTTTTAGTATGCTATTTTTTTTAAAAAAATACTCCAAATCTATTCTGCTACCTTAAGAAAGCTGTTATGTTGTAGAAATTCTAATGAGAAGAACCATTTCGAAAATAATTATTCATAAATTTTTAAGGTAAATTTCATCATGAATTGTTGATTGGAATTATTTAAATAGGAATTAAAATTGTATCTATATTATTTTAATATGTTCAGTTTTTCCTCACTCAAATTTAGTACGTAATTACTCTTTATTCGGCTAATGGAACATTAATTTATTTATTTGCTGCCCACCTGCTATGAACTGAAATAATATTGAAGTTATTTTGGTTTTCTACAAAATGTTCCTCAATAATGGGACTCTATAATGTAGAACATTAAAATTATTCCCCTTCCCCGAAAAATGGAACAATATAAAAATATTATCAGAGTCCTGTGAAAAATTGATTATAACTTCAATTATTCATTCCTTCTTAAGTTATTAAAAATTAACACTTAAATGTACGATGTTTTGTTTTGAATTTTGAAAAAGAAAATGCTCTTTATAGGAATGTAGTCATACGTTACGCAGAAAATAAAAAAAAATAAAAAATCCAGGTAATAGTATTACGTATTTATTTTGAAAAGAGTTGCATGTTGTCTTCGGTAACATGCAATATTTTCCCAAAACATATATCCAATCAAATGTTCAAATGCAACATCAGACACGGTTAGCTTACCTCTGGCAACGGATGTGAAGTAATTTACTTTATGTTAGACAAATCACTCCTCTACAGGAAACTCGAAAATAGGAAATATCTGTTCACGTAAAACACTGAGCAGTATCCTCCACCACATATAAATGCCAAAAAAGTTCAACTCAACGTCAAAAGTAATGCCAAGCTTATTGTCAACGGGCGTCTGAAAATGCACACATTTAAGTTTTTGAATAAAATTAATTGGAATTGTGTGCGTGTGGTAATGTATATAATTGGAAACAATATGTGTTTAAGGGTTAAGTTCATCATTAAGTGTCATCATTAGATATTAATATATAAAACAAACAACTGAATATGAAACTTTTAATAACCATAATCACACATATGTGATCACGGGTTTCTCCCATCAAGGTTCATTGCATTGCAATGTGATTGCGCTTTCCCTCAACTGAGGCCTATGATTCCAGTGACCTCAGTTTGGAACTTTTTTATATTAATTTTTACAAAACGTGGATGGTGTTCCTTTTTTTTTTTTTTAATAATGTTTTACAAAACCTTGGACTTCAATATGTGTTTTCTAATCCGAGTTTTTTTAAATTAGGACTGGGATATTTATGAATGTAAACAGTAGCCCATTTTTAAATTTTTTGAGAGAATCGGGCATTTAAAGGTTCGTGATTTATTGCGCTCTTTATTTCTGTTTATATTTCGACTAAATAGGGAAAATATGGAAAACTTATTATTTTAATGGGCATCAGACATCCATAATAAACGTTTCCGTATTTATTTTATTTACTGTTTGTATTTACAACCAGAATTTCATTACTCAAAGATATTAAAAAAGTAGCTCTTCATAGAACAAATGCCATGACTCATTTTTTAACGAAAAATAATGTTTTGCTCTTACTGACTCATTTTTAATTGAGTAAAAACAAATTATTCTTTTCCTTTCTATTGCAACAGTATTTACCATAACCATAAGAACAGAAAACATAATACTAATGTGATACTAAGAAAGCTATGAACAATGTAACGATTAATTAAAAATTATCTATATATATACATATACATATATTAGCTATTATTTAAAAGATTTGTATCAGTTCAAGCCACAACCAGTTTATAGGGAAAGTAAACTTATCGTTTGGGGGTTTGCCTGATAGTATTTTGTAAATTTTGTGTGTATTTATTTTAATCATCATGGCAAAAAAAAAAGGGAAAATGGTGTTTCTTTTTAATAAAAGGAAAACATTTTCTTTAAAATTCGCACTTTTTTTTTAATGTAGCAAAAACTTTTGTAGTGTATTTTCAGATATTATCAATGATAGTAAATTGTAACTTTTAGTGTGTTTGATTTCAACAAATATTTTACATGAATTTTTACCACTAAAGACCCGCAATGTAAGGGAGTGATGCACATTAAATCCGTCAAGAGCTGAAACGTCATCCCGTTGGTGTCGTGTGATACCTACGAAAGGAGGGTGCCAACTCTGGAGTCGTCCTCATCACTTGACCATAGTTCAAAATTACGAGGTCCGTCGTGTAGCTGAACAGTGCGACGTTAGTATTCACTGACTTACTCACATAAATTTTTAAATGAAATTAGGCTTAGAAGGGAAATTCGCCTGGTCCCGTGCGTGCGTATACTCTCGGAACGTACGTGCTTGTGGAAACGCTTATTTCTCCTTCATCCTGAACGGGTAATCGAAACTATTGGTATAAACATTTTGGTTTTGATTCAGTTATTTGTATAACTAAAACTGTAATGTATTCAAGTTCATTTTATAATTCTTAAGATTTAAGAATAAGAGCATTTTTATAACGAAAAAAAAAAACTTCTATGTTAATATATTTACTTTCAATCTGCTTTGGTATCTCATAACGGCCTCATGGAATAATAAGTAATGTATTTTTACTGTGTACCGAGTTATTTATTTCTAACACATTCTTCATTTATTCTTTAACTGTATTAAGGATTGTAAATTCATCTTATTGAGTCCATTAATTTTCGTCAGAAGAAAGGATTGTTTTATAAAAATGACTTATTGAGTAATAAATTATGCTTTAAGAAAGCGCTTAATTTTGTTAATTCCCCTACGAATCATTCTTTTTAATGGTTCATTTCGAAACTCAATTTATAATTTGTGACATTATAATTCCAAAAAAAAGGAAGAAAATAGTTTCGTGATTGGAGTTTTGAAAGTCGAAGGATCATTTGTTAATTAATACTTTTCCACTACATTTTTCTTCATGACTCTGGGTGAAACATTAAAAAAATTTCCAGTGAAATCATATTTCATCACGCCATTTCTAACTATCACACATGTACCTTTTCGATTTCTACCTACATAATAGATCTTTGTGAGTGACTTAATTTTTACTTAGCTATTAAAAAGACGTAAAAGTAAATTATAAAAATAAGGGAGTAAGTTCACAGGGTAAAAAAAGAGAATCATTCTTAAAAAGAATCATATCAAAAGATGTAAACAAAAATGACCGGGTTTCTTTTCGGTTGGTAATTGTCTTGATAATAATGTAGTGATTTTTCTCGGTGTTGAAGCTCTTATCTGTGTGTGAAACTGGTCTTATGATTTGATCTTCTATTAATTTTATAACTTCGTTTTTTTAAGAATGTATCTTTTGAATGTTTGTTGATACAATTTATTTGTTGTACCTGGCAATACTCTCTTACCAATTACAACTAATACCTCCGCACGTAAAACAGCTCCTAATGATTTACACGCATTTTTTATTTCTGAATTCTATACAATAAATGATTTCAATGTTAGTCTTAGGATTTTTGGCTTTGATCTTAGGATTCATTCCATCTTAGGCTTACTAAATAGAAATGATTTCTGTTAATTCTACGTTCTGTGTTTGCGTAGATACACATTTTGAAGTGTAATTAAGATAAGAAAATATAAATATAAGCTTCTATATTTATTAAAAGCATATTTTTGTGATAGACTAAGTTTACAAAAGGGCTTTTTTTCCCAATTTCGAAGAATTCTATATAAGTAAGAAGAAAGAAATGATAAAAGTCCATTTTTACCTAACCTAAAATAAGAATTTTCAACAAGCAAAAGAAATTTGATTAAGTAATGGATTGACTACTTTATGACACTTTGAACGTATTAAATTTGATAAATGACTATAAAGGTAAGACATCGATATATGGAAATATAAAAACAATGTTTAAAATTCAGAATAAGCTCGGGATTGTTGAAAAGAATCTATATTCGAAATATGTGAAATAGATTCGAATTCTGAAATGCTATTATAAAAATTGGGAATAAATAAGTTCTAATAAACGACAAATAATAATTGAGCTAGTTTAATATGTCGCAAAATACTCATTTTTTGAATCCAAAATGAATGTAATATTTAATTTATTTCTGTTTTTCCTTTGTGTTATATACGCGTGCGTGATCAATTAAAACATTTATAATTTTATAAGAAAAAAAATCCATCTCTATTTTATTAGAATCAAACACATGATTTAATACTTTTTAATACATTTCTTGATTCCGTAAAATACAGAACAACAATATGAATAAGATTCATAATTAAGTACTTGACAAAAAGTTTCTAAATTTAGAAAAAAATAACAATATTTGTTGAATTCACACGTAATCTAAAAAAAACGAGGCATTGGGAAATTCAACGCTATTTTTTTTAAACTTTCATTCGATATTTCTAGATTTACGCATGATACCTAATACTTTGAAACATAATATAGTTGCCGATAAAGGGAGTTTTTATTTACATTTAACTTAATGATAATTTTGACTGCCCATGCACATGTTATTATTTTATCTATATTTTTCTAAATTTCTATTTTTACTCTGTTTTAGAGAATCTATACGCCAAGAAATTGTTTCTTCATTTTCAGGTTTCTTATTTTTACTTTCATAATGTTCTGTAAAGAAGCTTTCTGTTTGATATTTAATTTTTCTCGTTAGTATTTTTAAGAGAAATCAATATTTATGTGAATTTTTTGAGTTTGACCGGACCAACATTTCGTTGCAAGATTTTTCGTCACTTTCTCTCAAGTGATTAGTAGAACACGATTCATTTCAAAGATTCGAATTAATCCTGCGTTGTTAGAGCACCACTACTGTTTGTTCTAAAGAATCTTTACACATCTTCTGAAAAATATGTTCTGCTAATTATAACTTTAGAAAAAAGAATTATTAAGTAGAACATTCAAAATTATGTCAATTAAAAATTTTGCGCTTGAATTCACACATTTTCACCTTGCATATCTTATTAAAGCACTGAAATGATTTTTTTCTAACATATATTTCTAAAAATCTATACCCCACAGTCCTGAAGTCACATAGTTGTTTATGAGCATAAACAACTAATATTAAACAACTATTACAACATAAACAACGATTTCACTAAATATTGCTTAGTTCAAAAATACACAATTAATTTAATTAAGATTTATTTGAATAAATAATTTTTAAATCGTAAAGATTAAAATTTTTGTGATTAAAATAGTTTATTATTATAAATTTATCATTTTTCCTAGATACATTTACCTCCATATTCTAATATTAGATAAAATTACTTATTGTTATTATTTTTAATTCATATATATTCTTAGTTTCCCTAAAGTAATGGTAATATGTAAACTTTCTTTTTAAATTTTTATTTCTGTTATTTTCATATTTTTGATAAGTGCTACTATTTAGCCATTCCCATGCTTTGAATTTGCATTTGAGTTCAGAATCTGGCAATAACTCGTTTATTGCACTCGGATTTAGCGCGGGCTCTGATTTGTTGAATGCAATTTCTTGGTAAGTTACCTTTTTCTTGTAATGGATTTAGATATTCTATCTATTATTTTCAATAGGTTTTTTCTCAGTATTTATTAACAGAAGGGGAAAGGTTGGCTCACCAAAAAAAAAAAAAAAAACCATGTTCAACCCCACTTTTATAAATTTAAAAGATGCCATAAGTCCGCAACGTTTATAATACTGTAGCATCCAATTTTTATATTTTAAACTCTATCATATTTTTAATTTTTCATATATCCTTCAATGTCTGGTTATCTTGCAATTTCAATTCTTTTCAATTTGTTTATTGTATATGCATATCTCTTTAGTAGAGAATTTTGACTGTATATATATATAGAACGATAACTCAAAAAAATATTTTCTAATACTGGACATATCCCATAATTCTGTATTAGTTTATCTAGGCTCTATTTTATCTACATACCATCTAATATCATATATAAGTTTATTATGAATAATTATTTAGTCATTTATAATGGTATTACTTATATTTTTCCAATATTTCTTTTGGATTGGTCACTTTTTGCGCAAACATAGTTATTTTTTCCTCACCTACAATAATTATAACATCATTACAAAGGAGAACAATTAGTCATTTTTAGGCGTTTTAGGAAATGTTTAATTTTTTATGCACTTTTTTGTATAATTAATGTAATTTAATAGATATAATGACCTTTTTATATCTCCCATTAGGATTTGTTTGGCTAAAATAAAGAGAGCATATCTATTTTACTACACTCTATAAAACAATTAATAGTTGCACTCCAAACGATAAATCTTTGGAACAAAGAATTATTTATATAATTAATTGAGAAAGCAACTAATGATGTTCATGATAAGAAAAACAATCCCTAATCTTATTAGTTAAAATATATCGTTAAGGGAATTCTTTAACTCTGTAGATTAGTTGTTTTGCTATCCTATTTATCCTGCTTTATACTGGTCCATTATTCATGCATTAACAAAAGAGAATGGCTGTTAAATGTTAAATTTGTATATTTCACTCCGTTAAAACAGATAAACTATTATGATGGATAGTAATTTTTTAATTAATTGATTACTGGAAATCTATATTTATTTTATTTCGTATGTACCAGGTGACACAGAAGTCTGTTAACATTTGTTAATTCAATAATTCATGGAATAATTTAAGTAGAGAGGTAAAAATCGGTTTACACTCTTGAACGATATGGGGTTTTGTTGAAACCAAAAAGTGCAAAAAATGGCTAAGAATGGCCAATCTTATATAAAAGAAGCAAAAATTAGTATAACAAATGATTTTCAGCCATACGCCATTTTATTACCACGCATTACAATTATTTAATTATGTGATTATTGGAAATCAAAATTTATTTCATTTCGTATATACCAGGTGACCCCAAAGTCCGTTAACATTTGAAAATTTAACAAAACATAGAATAATGTAGGTAGAGTGGTAGAAATTGATAAACATTCTATAAATGATATAGGGTTTTATTGAAACCAAAAAGTGAAAAAATGGCTAAAAATGGCCAATTTAATAGAAACAAAAATTAGTATAACCATTGATTCTCAGCAATACACGATGTTATTATAACGCATAACAATTATTTAATTATTTGATTATTGAAAATCGAAATTTATTTCATTCCGTATATACCAGGTGACCCAAAAGTCCGTTAACATTTGAAAATTCAATAATCCATGAAATAATGTAGGTAGAGAGGTAAAAATTGGTATACATTCTTGAAATGATATGGAATTTTATTGGGACCTAAACATGAAAGAAATGGCTAACACATGGCTAACAATGGCCAATTTTATAAACCAAAAGCAATAATTAGTATAACAATTGATTTTTAGCAATAAACAATGTTCTTTATAACAAATATTCAACATGTCGGCCGCCATTCTTCAACAATACCTGTAGTCCAGGGAGCAATGTTGAGATCTGTACTGTACAGCATACCTGCAGGTATGGTAAAAAATCGCCGTTGTCTCTTTGCATTGTGACGTTTTCGTGTAGCACAGGAAGAAAAGTTAGCTTCTTTTTGTGAATAGGATAACCACGTTTCTAAGCCTACGTGCAACCCTAAATATTAACAGCTTTTGTGATCTGTCATCGCACTGTCAGCCATTGATAGTGAGAAAACTCCACTCCACCCACAAGCCGGATGTAATTCGAGGATAAAGTGGTGACCCTCGTGATCCCAAAGTCCTGGAGAGGGCACAGGAAGTCCATTGAAAGACATCAAATAGTATGGTTGTGGCCTGTCCTCTTTTACAAATATCATATTCTGAATCCTAATGAAATAACCAATATTTTGAAAAACCTCAAAATAAATGCATCTCACTGTAATTAATAGCTGTGACGTAGCTGAACTAAACACTAAAATTCACAACTCTCCCACTACCTTTGAATTTCTCAAATGTCACAGCATCCCTAATTAAGTCCGATGATCGCGATAGACTTGCGACTCCAGGTAACCCCACACACAATTATCACAAGGATTAGGGTCTGAAGACTGGGGCGCCAATCACGAAGGAAGTGATCGTTCAGCTCGCGATCCTCACAAAATGATGCGCACAGATCTTTCACATCCTTCTTATGGCGGTAAGGTCACAGGTTACAGTAACTGGTTCTCCATTCTGATAGTACAACTTTACTAACAATACCTTTTATGGTAATGTCAACAAGCCACAATAGATGGTTCCTCTGTTTGTTCTTTGATTACGGCTCATTTTAGACACGATTTTCATGCGGCATCACTAACGTTTTGTGGTTCATCTGTATTGGACATATTCTAAACTTCGCACTTTTTTGGTTTTAATATAACTCCATGTCCTGAGGATCTAAGAGGCCATGCATGATGGAAATGATGGTTCAGCACGCAATCCTCACAAAAAGATGTGCGCAAGAGATTTTTCACATTCTTCTTATGATTGTAGGTTCATAAAGTTACAGTAACAGATTCTCCATTATGATAGAAAAGCTTTACTAACAATGCCTTTTATGGTAAAGTCAACAAGCCGCAATAGATGGTTCATCTGTTTCTTCTTTGACTAAAGCTCATTTTATATACTATTTTCATGCGCCATAACTGACGTTTTGTTGTCCCTCTGTGTTGGACATTTTTTGGATTTGCACTTTTTTTGTTTCTATAAAACTCCATATAATTCCAAGCATGTGAATTAATTTTTACATCTGTACCTATATATATATATATATATATATATATACATTATTCCCTGAGTTATTGAATTTTCAAATGTTAATTGATTTTTAGATCACCTATAGTATAATTTCTTGTTATTACTGTTGAATGCTACTTCTCTCTCTCTCTCTCATGTTTTAAGCAGTTTTTTAAAATATTTTAATTATTAAATGTATTGGAATAATCAGCTAAAAAAATTTTTCGGATTTCTCTGTTTACGTTTCACCTCTTACATCCTTTAGTTTATTTTAGCTAGAATTTATGACTTACACCGCACAGCTTTGTGAAATTCAACTAATTAAAGCCAATATTTTAATTGACAACACAAATAAAAAAATGGATCATTAAAAGAATATGGGAAACCAAATTGAAGGAATGCAAGAAAATATCTATATTTCTCAATCCATAATAAAGTGTCTGAATAAACACATTCTATCGCTCACTAAAAATGAACTTTTATAACCTGAACATTACTTTTTAATACATGTATATGTTTTTAATATAATGCATTAAAAACTTAAATCCATTTGCTTAGGAATTATCGCATTTTTATGTCTTAGGATAATTTAGAAAACAAAAAGTGCAAAATATCATAGCCGTAGTATTTAGTAATAGCAAAATTATATTGAAATTTGAATTTTCTTTTCAAAATTATGCTTAAAATAAAACTATTTTTTAATACATGTAGTATTTATTTTTAAATATTATTGTATTCAAAATAAAGAAATCGAGAGTAAATATAATATGATGATTAAATAGTATTGGACAATGTTGGCTGGTTGATTTTTTTATTGCACTTTATATACGTCACAGTCTAAAGCAATGTGAGAATTATTGGCGACGGACTTCAAAAATTTAAGGCTATGTCAACTGACGAGAATCACGACTTGAGCATTGCAAGGCGATTTGTGAAGACTGCAACAAGGCATCTTAAAATGTACACAGTTATGACACAATGATAACTTATCATTACTTTTTTGATGTTTTTTGTATAAATATCTCAATTTCTGATTATATTTTAAATATTACTTAATGTCAAATATATTTTTATGTCAAATATCACCAAAAAAGGATTAAAACATCTTCAAACGTAAGTATGAGGTGACCTGAAAGATGCTGCGAGCCTATGGATGAAAAGTTTTGAAGCGGGCCTAGCAGAGGTTTGATTGGCATATATATATATATAAACATTTCTTTTTATATAATAAAATAAACCAAATAAAAAAAAGCAAATATTAAATTATTTCGTTAAGAAACACATACATATTCTTAAAGCTTCAACTGTAAAGTAATTTAATTGTTCTACTAATCAATATGATCAAAGCAAGATCAAATGCAAATGGATGCACGATAAATTCGTTTAATGTATCCGACTACGTTCGGAACCATGATTTTAAAAAAATGCATAAATTAATACTTTTCTTGATATTCAGTGTCACTTAGATTATAATACATTTATAAAATTGTTTTAGGGACATTTTGACAAAAAAAAGGTATTTAAATGCAATATTTCGGTAAAAAATGAACTTAGAATAGCCTTTTTTCAAAATGTTCTCCTTTGTGAAAAAAGTGCTTATATTATAATAATATCTCCCCTGTATATAGCTCAGACCTCTGTACAGAGGCTCAACTATGGTTTTTGAAAAATTCACTTTATTTTCAGAGTTACAACCAAATGAAATACTGATCGGCGTTTTTTTCTTAAAATTTCTCCCCTCTGTTGCGTAAAACATGCATAAACCCACTTCTTAATCTTCTTAATTATACATTTCAAAAATTTTGGTTGAGCCTCTGTACAGATGTCTGAGCTATATACAGGCAAAATATTATTATAATAGAAGCATTTTTCACAAAAGGATAATATTTTGAAAATGGGTCATTCTATGTTAATTTTTTGTCAAAATATTGTACTTAAATAATTTTTTTATTGTAATACTATTCTTAAAATAATTTTATATGCATTTTCTAATCTAAGTGACACTAAATATCATAAATATTATCCATTTACACGCTTTTGCAAAATCACGTTTCCGAACGTAGTCGGATACCTTAAAAATGTTTTTAAAATTTCAATTTCTTATCTTCGGTAACATAGGTGTGAAACTTCGCTCTATTATGTACAATAGCCTTCATATCACAAAACTTTCACGATCAAAATTTCCCTTTTACTGTATTTAGAGACATAATTACAAACAAAAAAAAAACATTCAGACAACACATCATTATACAAACACACATCTTCGTGTTTCAATACAAACTTTTCACACCCCTCCCTTCCTCGACGTCAGAGTCTGAAACTGAACAAATGAGATCCGTCATCCTGCGTGAAGGATCAAAACGAAAAGCCATGTTCCGTTATCGCAGGAGCAAATTAAAATCCCTCCTATCTACAGAAACAGAATGCATTAACATCAGCAGTGTTCTGGTCGAAATTGTGGGAAGAATTGACAATAAATCACGTGGAAATGAATGAAACCCGGGCCTGTTTCGGGCATAATGGAAGCTCCATATGACCAAATGGAATTAGAAGTTTACATCCTAAACGATTCTAAAAGCAATTCTCCCACAAACAGAACATTCATATTTCATGTTGTCTCATTTCACTCATTATCCATCAGCCACCGATGGTTTCGATTCGGCGTCCAATCAGGAGGGGAGTTGTATAAATTGGTGGCAAATCGATAAGTAAAGAGTTTTCTAAATGGACGGTAAATGTTTTCGACCTTGCTGATGGGTTTAATCACGATAATAAAAGTAATGTATTTGAAGGCGAGTTATTAATAGTACTCATTAATTTTCTCTTTAATAATCACCGTAATATGCGTTTGATATTAGCATTAATTAGAGAAGTATTATTTTTCATGACAATTTGATATCAGTAAATGTAATTTAAATTTATTTTTGCCATTTTACCTTTTGTTTATGAATCATACACAGACAGATTTATCAGAAAAATAAAATATCATTAAAACATAAGATACTTTTTTATAAATATGAAGATATTTCCACTAAAAATGATAAGTGAACGTCTGTGTACTGTAGTTAATATTATTATTTAAAATGTCCATGCATTACAACTGATTTAATCACCCCCCCCCCCCCGACTATTCTCGAAGTACTTAGTTGTTTTTTAAAAGTATGTAAATCAGTGAATACAATTTTATTTTGTAAAGATTATGCCTTTTATATCTTTCAAATGTTTTAGTTTTAATTAAAACATATATTATAAAATGCTACACACACAGTAATTAAAGATATTTTAAGTGAAAGTTTATTAGAAATGTATAATGCGCGTTCAAATGAAATTTACTCGAAGCCTCGCAGGATAACAGTTTTCAATGCATTTTCGTGAAGGAAACGCGATACCACGCACGTGCATGAGCAAGCAAATTAGTTATAACTGCAATCTTAAGGACGTGGTATTCATTAAAAAATAGCTGGTGTAGGTGCAACTGTGTCCAAAAGGGATCAGTGAGCTGTAATAAAGTTTTTAACAGTGGAAGGGTGTGCGCGTTGGTGGTTATTCATCGTAGAATACTGGCTGTGTTCGTTGACACGTATGTGTTCAACCTATTGTGATGAAGTTGGCGAGAATGTTTAGGGACGATCGATAGAAGACAAGGAATTTGCCGCGGTCCGGTCTCATTACGCACCGTCTAATTACGGACATTGACACTGCAATCAAGCAAAATCGACCTCGAAACATTCGTGACGTCACAAATGAGTTCAACGTTTCCATCGGTACTGTCCACAATATTGTCACCAACATTCTGAAGTATTGAAAAGTTTGTTGATGATGGGCTCCCCGCATGTTATCTGAACACAAGAAACAGTAAATGGGCATGAGTAATATAATTTGCGGCGCCATTAGGGTTTGCAGCACCGGGATTCTGATGTTTTTCCAATTACCGAGAAATCCCGGGATTTAATTTTGTCTAAATTATATTTTAAAAATTTTTTTCTCATCAAAATTTTCTAAGAATTTACTTTTTTAGGAAATTTATATTTTGTTTATAAAGTATGTAAGTAGAATTTTTTTCTGCAATTATAAGTGCTATAAGTAAAAAAAATATATATATATATATATGCAGTTCTCATTTTTCGTATGGGAGATCATCGAGCAGATCTTAGCTCACAGCAATACAAACACTATAATATAAGCATCATCTCAAGAATAAATTTTGCCACAGTTCCTTCTTCAATTAAATGTTGTTAATTAATATTGGATCTGCTTGAAAGACTTAAGCCACTTCAAATTCCATTGCATTGCTAACAGCTCATGCACCTGGATCTTCTAATTCAAGTAAGGTAACACTTGACATTGATTCACATTCTCATTCAATAACTGGATCAATATATTCACGAAAACCATTAAGTGTAGTTGAAGAACTAGATAAAGGTATCAAATAGATATATGCTCCAATGCAGTCTATTAGATTTATGACACTGTCATCAAAAATTCAAAAAGAAATCTCTTTTTTTTTTTGAAAAGGGAGGGAGACGTGGTGTGTTGACTACCTGAAAGAACATACTCCTTTTTAATGAAGATAATACCTACTGGTATTGAATCCGAACGAGCATTTTCATCGGCAGGACAATTTGTAACAAAAATAAGAAGACGTTTGAATGATTAAACACTGGACGAGCCGTGTTTTTCAATTCCTACTATTAACTTACACTCTCAATTTATTTATTTATCTTGGTGGAATTTTCAATCGTTAATAAAATACGCTTAAAGAGCTCAATTGATCTGAAATTTTATATACATGATTATTTTGGATGACAATACAACAGTTTAATTATAATTAATAAAAATTAATTGATTAAAACTAATTATTTAAAGAATTACTAATACACACAGCCACGTTGGTGACTTAGTGACCCTTTTGGCGACTTGTGTTAGATCTTGAAAAGGTTTTTATGTCACGTTTCAAAGCACTCAGTTGAACTGAAATTTGATAGACACGATTGTTTTGGATGACAATATGATACTTAATGAAAATTAATAAAAATGAATTACCACTTAATGTTGATATTAAGTTCTATGTGTATACATATTCATATTAATTGTAACTATTTAATAAAAGATAGCTAAAATAAAAAAATTTTGTTGATATAAGTAGGATTTACTTATTTTTTTTTATATTACTTGTTTAAAAGCTTATTTACAGAAACCAAAGAAATGAAATTTTTTTTAAAAAATTTCACTATAGACTATTTTTTTTTTGTGATAAATTAAGTTTTTTTATTTGTTTCAATAAAATTAATATTAAACTAATTTTTAATTATATTTTCAGTTTTATTATGCAATTTCAACTATACTAAAGTGTAAGTATTTTTAATAAATAGTCCAATCCTAATCCTGTCATCGGGACAATGCAATCCCGAAATCCCGGGGTTGAAAATATAAGACGAGATTGCAAACCCTACACGACAGGGATGACCTTCTGCAGTACACAGTGGCAAAGAATGAAACCTAGTGAGTCACAACTGCCACTAGAAAGAGAAGTCCGTCTGCAATGGAATCATCACAACTCACCTCGACACAAAAATTTCAAAGCTCAGAAATCAGCCGGAAAGGTGATGCTGGTGGCTTTTTTAGACATTCTGGCACCCATATTACTGGAGTTTTAAAGAATCGAACGTCTCCATCAATGACCAACGGTACACCCAAACACTTCATAAGCTACATAAGTCTATCAAAAACAAACGTTCAGGTATGCTGTCGTCAGGTGTCATCATTCTGTAAGACAATTGAAGACCGCTTGTCGTCACGGTGTAAGCTGAGGCATTAGCCCTTAAAAAGGTGGAACATCCAGTTTACACTCCAGATCTGTCACCATGCGACTATCAATTATTTGAACCACTGAAGAAAGGACTAATGAGGTAACGTTTTCACTCCGATAATGTAGTTCTGCACTGGTTCCATGGTCCATCGACAGTTTTCTTGGCGGACGGGATTAGCAAACTTCATAAGTGATGTGACTCCAGAGGTGATGTTTTTAAGAAACTTTGTATGCATTTCACTCATTAAAGATTGCTTTTTTCTTATCTATGTACCTGTCTCATTTCTGTCCCTACGCATTTTATGGATACACATCTCGAATTACTTTCATTTGAACAAACCTCATATCAAGCCATAATATAAATAAAATTTTTTAATTTCTTTTCATTTTCGGATATCTCACTTTTACTTTTATATGTTACAGAATTTAAAAATAATTTTTTAACTTTTTTTTTTTATAAATAAATGAATGTAATTAGCAACATTTATATTTAATAAACTGCGATCAAATAAGGCTCCTTATAATTCTACATAATTTGCATTACCCTCATAAATAAGCTACAACATTATCATTCTTTATTGAATTTGTAATATTTTTTTGATTATTTATATTACGTAAAATCGAATAGCTCAATTCAAAGTTTCGTTTAAAGACACTAGACTGAATCTGGTCACTTGTCTCTTTTACAAAGAAAAAATAACCCAAAATGACGTAGAGAATATATTTAAAGGTTCTTTAAAAATATTTTATTTTTTCTCTATATGACATTCGTATTATCATTTAGAGAATATTTTATTACAAAGGATAACTTTATGATTAATGGAGGATGAAAATAAGTGAGAGCTTTTTTTTCAGTGAAACGAAGTAAATAATTTATTATTTAGATTAATTATCTCATATAGTGATATATCAACTCATTTTCCACTTCTACATCTGACGCTGGATGTCACTGGGTACATGGCTCGCAAAGCGAGCCTCCAACCAATATCATAGGAGTTAACGGTGCCTGATGAAGTAGCGTCCTTGGTGATAGGAAACAGCCTGATTGGTCGTTGAAACGTGGAGAGAGGGCGTGGCTACGAAGCACTTGGAGAAACAAATTCTGAGTTGGAAAAAGTCCATCCTTGAATGGTAGAAAGCTTGTCTTGTGATTGGTTGAGGGGGGAGAGTGATCTGGCTCTAGATTGGCTGCCCTGAAGTTAGTAAGAGAATATTTGAATGAGAAGATTGCCTGTGTGTGTATACCGATTAATTAAAGAAGTAAGCAAAATGGAATTTTAAACATTTTAGAAATAATAATATTAAATTTAGAAGATCATTTGCCAACAGGCAAATGAAGACATTTAAAGTTACGGCGGATTGTAGGAGTCAAGGAGAATTCTCTTTGGCCTTTTGGTGTTGTCATGAGGTACATAATTTTCCAGATTTAGAATGTGACAATTATTAGTAAGTGGTAAAGAATCAAAAAATTTAGTTGCGAGTTTCTTAATAAAATTTTTACAGGTCGGAATTTTAAGAGCTTTGTATATATCTGAATTTCTCATGTACATATTTGCATTAACAATCATACGAATAGTTTTATTTTGGGAAATTTCAAGCATTTTTATATTAGTATTAGCGGCATATCCCCACACAGGACAACCGTAACTCATAATGGGCCGCAAACCACTTCTAGATTACATATCTCAGACTGTTATTAATAACATTTGTGATGTTTATGAAGTGGTAAGTTCTAAGATATTATATGTGATTTTTAACACGCTTTTGTAAGCTTCACTTGTATGTAACGGAATCTTTAAACTCGATTTTTACCCATTTCAAAAGTTCAGATTAATTCGAAATTTTGTTGCACACTAATAAAATACCAGTGATAATACACTAATTTCATAATTTTCATGCATTGTCCTGATCAGGAAAATCAGGAATTACGATTTCCAGATTTGGTGACTAATTCCAGATCCCATTTCAAGATTTGGCGACTCTAAGAGATTAAGTTACAACCCTAAAAGTGAAAACGTGCGTCAGCAATTTTGTACTATGATATAAACAATTGTCCAGTGCTTCTGAAAATGGAAATTAAAAAAAGGACTTGTGAATGAGAAAAAAAAATTCCATTCTAACTGCTAAACTCTACCGGCTTTTATTGTAGATCGAACTAAAAAAAATGTTAACAATAATGGTTAAAACAAATAATAATAAACACGTTTTTATGGTTAAACAAACTCAAAAATAAAAACACATAGTTCTTAATATAAGAATAAAATGATTAACGAGAAAATTAATGGCATTGTTGAAAAGGCGTAGAGTGCTTTGTACTACATTTTTTTACATCAACTCAGCAATTCTGAAAAGAATTTGTAGGAAATTATAACAATTGATACACACAACATATCATAACATGCTTTTACCCCACTGACCCTAATTTTCTCGTTAATCATTTTATTCTTATATTAAGAATTATTTTTTTAACATTTTAGAGTTCGATTAACCATACACGCGTGTTTTTAGTTTTTTAAACTATAATTTATTATTCGATCGAATCTCAATTATAAAAACAGTATATAACCTTTTCTTATTAAGCCAAATTCAATTAGATAGCGTCATAAACATATCACTTAATAGCTATTTTTTAAATATTGTTATTCACCTTTGCATTAATTACAGTTCACATACCTCTTATCGGTAAATTTTTTAGTCTAAAGGCCGCATCACGCATGTAAGTCTCGTAACAACTCGAGTCTTTTTAGAACAACCGTATTAAGCAGCTGTGACGGTGAAGGGTAGTCGTAACAAAAACGAGACACTCTGTCGTCAGCCGTGCCCTATCTTCACTTTGAAAAAATTACTCACCGATTTTTTTTGCTTGAAAAAACGAACATCCAATATTATTTATTTTATTCCGCTCGCGCTTTTGTTGACAGTCGTAAACATAAATGGAACGGAATTCTGTTTAAAAGACTATACGCCATTAAAATATCATATGTCATTAAAATGACATGTTGACCATCTTTACCACCATCTTGTTTTTGGCGTATTGAGTCGAAGAATCCTATCGGCTGAAATATCGAGCAAATTTATATTCCCAGCGATTTTTTCAGCTCACTTGAAAAAATTGGTTCGAATGCCATTGTTATGGTAACTGGGCAAAGGTCTCTCCAAAGGGTTGCTTGAAAGAAAAATAGCTCCAAATATGTGTGATAAGGCCTTATATGATTGTGGAATCATTTTCTCCTCAGACATACATATTCCTAATTTCCTTTTTTCTCCTCCTAATCAGGGTGACCATCGGTAACGTAGTGGTCATGGTCATTGCCTGCGTTGTCGAGTAGCGGGTTCAAGACTTGTTGTCATTAAAGACCCACAGTGTAGAGGGACTATTGAACATTAAATCTGTTCCGGAAAAATTCCTCGCTTTTGCACCGAGTGAAAAATTAGACAGAGTAGGGTATCAGCTTAGGTGTCATCTTTGTCACTTGACAACTGTTCAAAATTCCGAGGTATCTCACTATAAGCCATCGGGTTGCTTTAGAGCAGCGAAACTCAACCTGTGGCCCACCGAGCCTTTTTAAGTGGCCCGGTCATGGC
>BMAV01023677.1:111999-138211 GCA_019973955.1 Trichonephila inaurata madagascariensis
GCAAAAGTGGCTGAACTGTATTATGTGATGAACGTCGTCCATGCCTAGGCCTAATGCCAAAAACAACATGCATTTCCTTTATTCGAATTGTGGTCATCGGTCGATCTGGTTTGTGAGATGAATTGTTCAAATTTGTTTCAAGTTATCGTTTCCACGATTATTTGACAATGTACGCTACATACTGTCTACTTTTAAAGGTCAAAGGTAGGACCTACGTTTGCATAATGGCCTCATGGTCTTATTACGTCCCTATCTACATTTTAACAAGCTTCGCATTTTTTTTGTGATATACTGTTATTGAATTGTATGTTTTACTGACAGCTGGTACTTGCGTACTACCGCAACCATGCCAACGTTCAAGTTAATTTGCCAAACTGGCTCCTCCTATTTCGCAAGTTTCACAGGCACTTAATTGGCAACCATGTCCTTCGTTTCATTTTTCTCCTCTTGCCGCCATTGTAAGCTTAACTGTTCGTTGATCTGACAAACAATACTAAAATGAGAATTCAAAAATTACTGAATTCTTAAATAAGAAATTATTTTTAAATTAATGATTTAACTACTATATATACGAAAGAGTGTAAACTGAAATAAAAATTGGTGATGGCTTTCTTTTACTGATTATATACGTCTTACTGTTTTTACTTATAGTATTTTTAGACTACGCGTACCATATTCCCCCGTCAGAGATCAGTTTTTAGAATTCCTACAATTTTATTCATTTTCGCCGTTGTGGTTGTTTTAGTACCGGACAGTGTACCTTGTACAATATATGGTGGAGAAAACTATATGAATCATTAAAAACATATCCTGCTAATTTGCAGATGTTACTATAAGTAATATGTTGTATATTTTTGAAACTGATTCCCGTTACTCCATAGATTTCAAAAACACTTTGGATAAAGTTATGGGAAAAAATTCTATTGCAAAGATATTCTGAGTTGCTCTTCACCCTCATTACAACTAATTAATAGCTGAATTTTTTTAAGTCCTTCAAACACAGAATTGGTCGTGGTAGCATAAGGGTCGTGGACTCGTTGTTGGTATGTCATGAGTTCGAGCCTAGTGCCGCTGAAAATACATGGTGTAGAGGAGTGCTGATGCACGTTAAATCTGTCGAGGCTCAAAGGTCCTCCCGTTGGTGTAGTGTGGAAGGAGGGGGAGGGTGCTAGCTTAGGTTTCGTCCCGGTCACTGGATCAAGGTTGGATTTACGAGATATGTCGCCAGAAGCTCTAGAGTAGCTAAATAGGGCGATGTTCTTATTCAATCTCTCAAACACACACACAGAATTATTCGCATCGCATGTGAAGGTTCGTATTATAGTTTAACTTAAATATTGCAATATGATTTGCATTATGGGGTTCATTCAACACCAGAGGTTGCTGCAATCATCTGTTGATTATAACACGATTATCAAGCAGATAACAGCTAATCGTATTACTCTTGCTTACTTAAATTTCTTTGTCTGAAAAATTTGACTTCTTTGAATTTAAAATGCTCGGGAAACATTTCAGACCGTTTTTAAAACTTAAAATATCGTAACCGTATTTGGTTTAAATGAAAACAATTAATGGTACTTGCGTATTATTGCAACCTTTTGGTGACATTATAGGAAATGAAGTACATGATCGTCAATTCAGCTCATACGAAATATGTGAAATCGGAGTTGCCAAACTGGCGAGTTATCTTGAACGTTGGCGATTGTTTTGGTAAGGCGCAAGTAGCGAAATAATTTAAAACGTACCCGCATTTCAGTCGTAATGTCTTTTGGAACATCTTTTAATTTATGCGACACTAAAGATTTATTCCTTCTCTGCAAAGTTTTTTAGGTAGATGGTGGCTCGAAAGCATTTTGCTTTAATTGAATTTGGTTCTAATGTCCTTCTGTTGGTGAAAGGCTGATGCATGAAGCATACTTCTTCAAAATGATCTTTATCTTCCTGTGGTGGTCACCATAGGCTAGTGGTGAAGGTCCAAACGAGTTCGAACCCAGTAACTCTTAAGTCCCGCCGTGTAGGGGCACGATGCACGTTAAATCAGTCGAGAGCTCAAACGTCCTCCCGTTGGTGTGGTGTGGTAGTTAGGAGAGGGAGGTGCCAGCTCACACAGGTGTCGTCCTCGCCACTTGACCATGGTTCAAAATTACGAGGTGCGTCGCCAAAAGCCCTCGTGTAGCTAAACAGTGCGGCGTTAAAATTCACTCGCTCATTCTTCAAAATGAATGGAGCATACTAAAGAATGATTAGATGGTTTAAAATTTTTTCGGTTTTGTACCCATTTTCTAAAATAAATAAGAATTTCTCAGTGGAAACCGAAAAGCACTTTTCATCTTACAATCATTATGGCAATTTATTCCGCTGCTGTGTTTCATTTTGTAATATAATAGTAGATACAAATCCGAAAACGCCGCCAAAATACTCAATCGAATCAAACGCGTGGCTATTTGTTTAGCATGCTATCGTGTGATTATGAAGTCGGATGAATAGAGTCCATTAGTAAGCATTCATTTTCTATTGGTGTAGGTTGGATGGTAATCGAAAATTAACTCTCACAAAAAAAAATTAGACTTTGAAAATTCATTTGAATCTATTTTTGTTTCAGGTTTCTGTCGGCCAAATGTCGAGCTGGTCCCCTGACTACTTCCAGATTTTCCAGTTTCTTGTATATAGTCTTTCGCTTTTTAAATTTATTGCTACAGTATGTATGAACGCACCTTTTGAAGAAAAATTGTTCTTGTCATCTTGCGATTTGATTGTTGTCATGATCGTGCTCTTTGCGTGTCCTGAAAACATTACTTACTGCTGTAATGTTGGAGATACCATTTTCATATATCCCCAATGTCTTTTCGCAGATTTTATCGTATCGATAAAAGACTATCTGGAACTTTGAGTGAAAGTTTTATAAGGAATGTTTTAACAAACGTATTTTTATATGCCTTGATTTGTTAATAAATTTTTTTTTACTGTCTATGTACTTTTGCTTTTCATTTGGATCCGCTGTGTGGTTTGAACCAATTCTATGAAAAACGATTTAGAGATTAAATTTATAAGTTTAAATCTCTCTATCACGAGTATTAATTTTAGTATTTGTTGATTTATACATAGACATATTTGAGTTTATGAAAATAAAGGGTGGGGAGATGGTAATTACATTAACCCCCCAGCGTTTCTCAAACTGTGAGGCGTGACCCCCTAGGGGACGTGATAACTCTACGAGTGGGCGCGAACATATCGAAATTAAAAAAATTAATTTACTGAAAGGAAGTAAAACGAAATGTAAAATATATATGGAGAAACGACTACAGGCTTCGGATGATAAATAACGATTTCATCATCCATTGGTTAATAAATCCTAATGATATATTAAACACCAAAGTAGTACGTCTTTCTTCTAGTGTTTAGCATCTCTAGGCGTCCGTCTGAGTGATTTCCAGTACAGTGCTTTGTCAGGCACTATTGGCGGAGTGTGACGTCAGTGTGGATTGCTCCACTCGATATAACAGGGGGATGCGTCAGCGTACAGATCAAACCCTCCATATATTCTGACATAATAAAAAAAATACACATTTACATTGATATAATATACTTTTAAATGGAAATAAAGACACATTCACACTGATATAATATACTTATACTCAATGTATTTGATAATTTTACAATACTAAGTTAAGAAGATAAATAATTACTAGTGATTCCAGTGGACTTGTTGTATGCAAAATTGCGTATAAAATTTAGTATCTGTCTAGACGTATTGTAGCTTTAGCATCAAAGTACATTGCATAATACATAGTTATTGTATGGAGGGGGTGCGATGAAAATTATGATTAAAAATTGGGTCGCAAATATTGAAAGTTTGAGAAGCACAGCATTAAACGACTCTAAATCCCCGTTTGTGGCTCAATATTCCTACTTTCTAAGCGTAGATGTACAACATCTGTAAAGGTAATCTTGTAACATTAAGGTAGTTGAAATATTAACGAAAATCACACCTTACAGTCCTTTAACATAGTCATTTCCCCTAACGATGCACTGCTGATATCTGCTATACGTGTCCTGGAAACTTTGCTAGAAGTCTTCTTTTGAGATGGAGCTCAAAAGTCTCGTCACGTTTCGTTGGATGTTAGGATTATCGTAAAATCTGTTTCCTTTCAAAGCGAGTTTGAGTCGTGGGAATAGAAAGAAGTCTGGAGGATTGAGATCTGGTGAATATGATGGTGGATGTTAAATTTTGCAACCTTTCCCGTTTTTGCCAGGAACTGTTCGACGATATTGGCTGTGTGAGAATGAACAAAAAAATCATGAACTCTGTTGTAGGTGCTGGGGTTGTAGTCTGCGTACACATTTTATGAAACGGATCAAAATTTCAATTTAACTTGCAGCATTATATGGAGTTCCTAGGTAGAAATTCCTCGTGGATAATTTTTCGACTCTCAAAAGGTGATGAGCATCGTTTTGATGCAGGTTTTTCTGCTCTGACCGTTTTGATGATGAGGTGATGCAGAAGAATGTCATTCCATACTTTGCCGTCTCGTTTCAGGGTCGTACCTGAGACACCAAGACATCAGGGCATGGTGGCTTAACGTACACCCCCGCATCGTGGGACGAAAGGGGGGCCGGACTGTAGGGAGGCCAAAAGTATGACTAACTCAGCACCGAATAAGTTTCTGTCGGTGCCTTGCCAAGCTTAAAACAAAACTTTAAATTGATCCTTTGTTCGTTCATTTTCCTCATCTCAGTTAAGAACCAATACACTAAACCAGCACTTTGGAAAACAAGTCTTACACTGAATACAAACGACGCTCAACTTAACAATGGTGGGGACAAATGGTCAACTCCTGCCGCTATGCATGTACAGTGTTTTGATTCGTCAGTGTTGCCAGATCAGCCGTTCTGACTTCATTCACCGAACGTTATTGTCAGAGATTGTATTTTAGTACAGCAAAGAAATATTTTGAGCTTCGGGAATGTGAAATGTAGACAATTTCTGATATCAACTTATTGCCCTCTCCACTTTAATGTTTATATGAAACTTACAAATTTTACCTGGAATTTAATATTTTTTAAAGTAAACGCGACATCTATAACACACCTAGTTTGATTGTACATACATTGCATTCATTTATGGATTTCTATGGAATGGCTTTTAAAGTGCCCTAATCGTATTGCTTGAAGTTCGAAAGCTATTGTAATTGCACGTGTTATGATTCATCTGTTAGAAGCTATTACATTGCAGTCAAATTTTAATAGCTTTTAATATTAAAAACTCGCTAAATATTTAATTGAACTATTCCTCGCATATTTTAAAGAAAGCGTCTGTTACAATGTATGTTATTTTTCTAGGAGAAAGCTATGCTTTAGTGTTGAATGAATTAAAAAATCATTCACACCTTCAGTTATTTTCCTAGAGAGCCTTATAATGCGTAATAACTATATCAGCCCTTAAGTTATCAGAACAATTTTTTTAATTTTTGACTAGGCTAGCATAAGAATAGATTTTGTACATGTACACAGATTTTCCTATGAAACTTTATGATTAACTTATAATTTTAAGAATTGCTTCATTAAAGAGCAATTTGATATTCGGGAAATAATTGCATTTTAACACATTTTAGGAGAAATTCAGTTTCTGTGAGAATTTTTTTTGCGATAAATCGATTCTAAATATTCGTATCACTAATAGAAAACTATAGAATTCGTGTAATAAATGACTAGTAAGTTTATAAAGTAGCACCAGAATAATTTTTTCTCTATCACTTGCATTTAAATGTTTTTAAATATTTTATTCATGATCATTTTTATTAGATGTCCCTGCGATTTCCTTAAGCCTTACAATCTTTGAAAGTTTCCCCGAGCATTTTAACTCCTACATGGCATCTTGTCGAGGCTCAATGTCCTCGCTATGGTGTGGTAGTTTGGAGAGTAGATTAGCAGCTTGGTTAGTCTTTTTTTTTTCTGACGATGGTTCAAAATTACGATATCCGTTGCCAATAGCTATTGTGTTGCTTTATGAACATTCATTGATTCGAGATGAAAATGAGTAAGATTTATATTTATGTCGCACTATAAAGCTGCATGCGAGCTATTGGTGATGGCCCCCATAAATATGATGGTTCAAAATTACGAGATGTTGACAATAGCTCGGACCTTGTAATTTTGAGCCTCAGTTAAATGAGGACTATACCCGAGCTGGAACCTTCCTTTTCTAATTTCCACACACCAGAAACTTGAGCCTCGACATATTTAACGTAAAGTGACCCCTCTACACGGCGGGTCTTCAGCGGCACTAGGCTCGAACTCATGACATGCCAGCCACGAGTCAGTCTCCTTAAACATTACGCTCCCGTAGTCGCTTAATTCTGTCAAAATTCTCTCTACTAGAATATTGGTCAGTTTTAAAAAAACGTATACAAAATGATTATATAAAATCGTCTATGGTTTGGTCATTCTTGAGTTTATGAGGATTTAATCCAATTACGTGAAATGAATCTTCTAGTTCATGGTTTCTCAAACACTGGGACGTGCACCCCAAGAGGGCATAATACTAAGACGGGGCGCGAGCATACAGAAGAGTCGAAAACAAAAAAATATTTTTTAAAAAATGTTAATTTACTGAAAGTAAACAAACAGAATACAAAAAAAAGCGCGTGTGGGTACTTATGTACGCACCAAAGAAGTTATATTTCTTTGGCGTAACAAGTTTAAAATCTTTCTAAAATTGTTGAGCAGAGCAAGCTGGGCCAAGGACGAAAGACGGTCACGAGCAGAGTTGAACGATACTAACTTTAAGTCAATCGGACCAGCCAAAACCGAGAAAATCACGATTTAAATAAATTTAAACACCCCTGCACACAGGGACAATATGACCAATAACATGGTGGATTTTTGGCAGACTGTATCTGGAGATGAGGTGAACCGAATGTGACACCTAAAACCTCATATTGAATGTCTCGGCGGGAAGAATCACTCCCGAGAAAAAATTAAGACATCCGCCTGAAGATCATCGAGTTATGTATGGTCATTTTGAAATAATTAAATAAAATAGAAACATGGTAGCCAGCAACTCGAAACTCGGCCTGGTTGTGAGGAAACAAGAGGAATCCAATTGGTCCGGAGTCTGTAGTTGCAAATGGGGTGGCGCTAGCACCAGAAAGGAAAACGAAATTGACCGGGGGGCCACTGTGACGTAGCTGCAGATTTTAAAAAGCCTTGAAGGCCTTATCACTAAACGAATGACCGTGGGAGCGCCGTTATGTATATTCTGCGAGGTAATGGTCAAATATACCCACATTCGAAATCTCCTTTCAAATCCATCCAAAACAGCCTTCTTTCATTCGTATAATCCAGTGCTTCTCAAACTTTCAATACTGGTGACCCAATTTTCAATCATAATTTTTATCGCGCTCCCCTTATATAATAATAATAATAATAATAATAATAATAATAATAATAATAATATATTGAATGCAATTAAAATGTACTTTCACGCTAAAGCTATAATATGGTCTTAATTATAAACCGTACAAATTAATAAGATAAGTATTAAATTTTTAATATATGTTACTCTTAAATAATATATATTTTAAGTAAATTACTTTTAAGTAATAGGTTAATTATGTTATTTTTCTTTCTCTATTTTTAAATTGAAACAGTTTGAGAAATAATATCTAATTAAAGATTTATTTCCTTCAAGATCCATTTCTAAAAGTACGTCATTAAAAAATAGCCTAATTTATGTTGCTCTTTATCATATCCATTACATCTGGCATTCTCGCGAACGTTCACGTGAGTCTAGGCAACGTAACGGACGTCTCCACAAAACATGTAAAAATACTGTACCTCGTACAATTCTAGTCAGTCTTGGCCGAATCGCTTAGCTACCGAATCTCTCTTGAATGTACATTTCATAATTCACAAGTTAAATGTAATTCACGGTATTAAGTATTTAAGGCAGTGGATTAAAAAAAATCATAGAGATATATTTTTAAATCGCAGCGAGTATTCGACGATAATAAATCATCAAGTAGACGAGGGCAAATTGATAGCAAGTTACGAATGGGTTAGGGATCCATTTCAAAATACTTCAGAAGGGCTCTCAACTGCCGAAAAAGAGATCTTCATAGATTTCACATCCAGTGACGAAATTAAAGGGAAATTTTGTAATAAATCACTCTTTGAATTCTGGATAGAGGTGGATGCTGAATTTTCTGCACACAAAACAAAAGCATTTCGTATACTATTACCATATTTAACATCATACCTTTGTAAATCCGGATTTTCTGCGATGGCTACTTTGAAGACAAAATATAGATCTGAGTTAAAAATATAAAAAATAACTCTGAGTGTCAATTTCTAATTCTTAGTCTTCCTTTGAAAAACTTTGCTCTGCAAGACAAGCCCATGGAAGTAACTAATAATTAATAAACTTGTTCTTATATAGTGGCTGAAGTAAACACTCTTATAACACGAGTTGATTTTTTTAAAAAATGATAATACATTATTCTTGATATAATAACTTAATTATAAGGAGAGTAAAACCAAGTGCATGACAATGTATACAAAATTGTAAAATGATTTATTGAAATGAATACTCATATTATAAACGCTTTGGAACGAACTGTAATTTGAAGCGTCGCAGAATTAGTATTTAGAATAAATGTTAAGTAATAAAAAAAGAATATAAAATTCCAATGAATAACAATTGTGCTATTTTTTTTAATATTTAAAGCGAGAAAACTTCAAAATGTTTTAGCCCGGGATCAGGTGTGCACTCGATACTAACGTTAATGGTCACGGGGAGTGATTCACCCCAATTCTATTTTGTATAATTATTTTCAATATATACAAGTAAAAATCACAATTTCAGTGAAAAATTTAACTAAGAGAAAATATACTTACCTATTTCAAGGATTTTTAAATTTCTTTCATAATTTGAGAAAATATTCAATAAAACTGAACTAAATTGTTCCAAATGTGCGTGACCTTAATAAAGGACACAAATCACAGACACTTTTCGCTAATATTACATAAAAATTATTTGCAAGCCAAACTGTTACATTTTGTTCACGTTATTATAGTTTTAATGTCCCTTGATGATCGACAAATATCCTGTTGAACTTTTTTGCTTGTGTCTTTTTGACAGGGTGAAGCGCATTTTGCGGTACACTTATGGCTTCACATTTTCTTGATAAAGTTCTTAATGTAGCTATTGAAAATTTTCCTTTCGTTTCATGTTTATTGCTTTTCTGAAATTTAGTTTCGCTAACATGATTAATGTGCATTGTTTCAGCAACTGTTTCTATTGTTTGATCAGCTTCAATTTCCTTTCAGAGAGATCACAGATGCCCAATTCTTTTTTTATATTCTGCTCATTTACATTTATAAACCATAATCAGTCGTACAACATCACAATTAAAACCACTAAGTTATTCATAGGGGAAAATGCAGCATGTTCAAGAAAATATTTTTGAAAAAAAGTGGTCGGAAAAGCGTCGGGAACTTGGTCTAAACAAGTACCTTAAGATTCTAAAAAAACGTTTGCCACTCCCAAAAAAAGGAGATATGTGATCAATTCATTTTAGCTCCCATTAAGACTGTCATATTGGAGGATTCTCTGTCATGACCATTGGTAACAAATAAACAGTTTTTCCAGAATTAACGAATTTTGTGTTTTATGTTTCAGTATACTCATAAAAATAAATTTTGCCAATTAATCCTTCAAAGTGCTCAATATGTTTATCCATGTATCATAAAACACTTTCACATTGTGAAAAAAGCACAACAGAATTATATAATTTACAACTTCCCTAAAAAAACGGGGATGCAGATAACCATACCAGTAAGTTTGAAAGTCAGCAAAAGTAATATTTTAGGTTAAAAGAAACGTAATAAAAAAATCTCTCATCGTAGGATTACAGCAAAGCAAATAAAATATTTTTTTTTATTTGGTTATAGGATCAAAGAGAGCTAATCACTGTTCAAAGTAGAATCTTTTATTTTTGATGACCTTTTTTCACCAAATGATGTATATAAATCATATCAAGTAAATCTGTATTTTTTTAAATTATATCAGAAAGTATTTTGTTTTATTTCATTCCAGTACATTAATTTTTTTAACCTTTTATTTTCGATATGTTCGCGCCCCCCAGGGGGCGTGCCCCACAGTTTGAGAAACACTGGTATAATCCCATTCAATCATTACATTTAGGACAGTCATTATTCGAAGCAATCAATCCTTCCTTCATACATAATTCATTCAATTCTTTCTTACCTTTTGCATTCAACAAAGTAAAAAATTCTAAGGTATATTCACTCACACACGTTTTTCCAGACCGGTGCCCAACAACGAAATGACGAATTTCAAAATGCCCGTTGACAAAATACGAAAATTCCAGAAATAGTTATCTTTAACATGTCTAGGGTTACCAAGATGGCGCAATTATCGCCAACAAAAAAAAATCGCACCGAGGGTGGGATCTCTTAAAACAGAACCTCGTACAGTACCGAAACAACTAAAAATGTCTCTCCAACTTCTGTGAAGCTCCTTAGCGTATCAAAACCCCTTTTTTGTCTTAAATTGGGACGTGGTGGATTTGCCTAATTTGTTAATTTACATTTTTCAAATGAATTTATATTCAACTTTTAGTTTTACGATGTGCATAAGTGATATATCAATCGAAAGATAATAATTCAAAGAATACGATTAAATAAAAACTTTAAAAAAAAAACGATAGTTCAGTCATTGCTTTGGTACCCAATAATCTTAAAGTTCATTAATCAACCAATTTGGGAAATTTTGGAGTACAGTGTACATTTTCGAATAGAAAGCTTCAAAAACTTTCAGTATTTTTTAACTAGATATCCAAATAACTTTTAAAAACAGAGTTTTGAGAAGAAACTTCTCTTAAGGAAGGAGTTTTAGCTAGGTTACCTCCCTTTTTCGGTGATAATGACAATATGTATCGTCGGTTGATTGATTATTAACGTCGCACTTTTCAGCTACACTAGGGCTTTTGGTGACGGACCACGTAATTTTGAACCATGGTCAAGTGACGTGGATGACACCTCTCTGAGCTGGCACCCCCTCTCCTAACAACCACACCACACCAACGGGAGGACGTTTCAGCTCTCGACAGATTTAATGTACATCGCTGCCCTACACGGCGGGTCTTTAGTGGTACTGGGTTCGAACACGTGACAAGGCAAGCCACGATCCGATACCTATACCACTCGGCTACCGCGGCCACTATGTATCGTCGGAGAACGGAAATAAGGTAATTTTTTCTGTTTGTTCATCTTTTGATCAGTGGGATCTTTGCGGTTAGAAATTGAAGAGCAAAAAAAAAAAATCTTTTTTAATTTTTCATTCGTTTTTAAAAAAGACATTTTGGTCAAGTAATTGACATTTACGAATTTAGACTGACTACATAATGTTCAAAAAACAGTTAACACTTAAATCTCTGTATAGTAAACGGATCAGTTCTTAAACTTTCAATATTTGCAACCCAATATTCAATCAAAATTTTCCTCGCGTCCTCCTCTCCATACAAAAACAATGTACTATATAAATTCAACAATACCATGCGTTGGCGCTGAAGCTATAATACAACTTTAACCTCTTAAGTACCACTGGCGTATATGAACGTCTCTCTTGCCAAAGTCTTAACTAATTGCCCGGACTTATACATACGTTTTTCCAAAATACGATTTTTTTGTCCCCTGTTATATATAAAATTATATCGAATGCTTTGGAATGCAATAAACTCACCTTGACAGTATTTGCGAAGAATTTACATATTTCGCACACAGAGGATTTTCTTATTTATTTCCTTTATTTTCCCAAAATACACCACATACGCGTGAATACGTGCAAAACTGTAATACTGGGAAGCGAATCGCGCAACTTTTAATCGGTATTTGAAGGATTAATAATAAACCTCACAAATTAGCAAGATAAATGTTAATTTACACATGTAATTTTATATATGACAATCTCATGAGGTCACTGGTAATTATTTACTTGTTTTTAAGTTTATATTGTTAAACTAATTAAGAAACACACTGCGCAGTATTGATACATCTGTAAGCGTATTATATCAGTGTAAAGGTGTATTTTTTTTTTTATCTCACAATGTATTTTGTTTGTTTACTTTCTGTAAATTAATTTTTGAAAATAGTCTTTTTCTTTTCAACTTTTCAATATTCCCGAGCCTTCCTCGTAGAGTTATCACGCCTTTCTTAGGGGGACAAGTTGTGAAACGCTGAAATAGATGAATATATGTGTAGCACAAAAATTATGAATGTTTTTGTAACAAAAAATTTCCATTACATGATGGAAATATTTTGTTACATTTCATATTTACATTCCTTAAGGTAATATAATTGCAAATTAATTTTTTACCTTCTATACTCTTAAGAAATTAAAATTGTTAAAAAAAACTAGTGAATGAGTCTCATTGCATTTTGAAACAATTATTTTTCTGAAACTTTTGATACCAGAGAAAGTTTTGTTGCGAACAAAAGAAGAGAGTGCTTGAAAAATCTATAAAGAAAAAAAAAAAATCCCCGTTATCTCGAAAACACAAAGAAAACTTGAGAAAACGAAAACAATATTAAATGCACTCAAGATAAACCTGCTGTTACAAAAGTTTAAAACACAATGGTCTGCCTGAAGAATTTGTCTCGATTTTGATAAATTTATCTTTTCAACAAAGCACATTCAGAAAAGCGACGTGAGAATAAAGAAAACTCCCAAGATTCCTTTCTGTTATTGTCTTTTTAGCCACCTTGGTCGAAAAGACTTTTCCCCGAGACGCCATTGTTCTTTGTTACTCTTCAGATGCACCAGATGGTGCTGCGATCGTCGCTTTCATCCAAAAATCTGTTGGAGGGGAACTGTCCATAAAAAAGTACTTTCCCCGAAAGTTTATTTCCGTGTTTCTATGACAACATCTAGAACAAAACCGAGGCTAAATTAAGTTATGCGTATTTGTCACATGAGTTAACTCGGCGAAAATGTAACTCGCCATGCGGAAAATAGAATTAAGTTGTTTAGATTATCGCTTGGTACGTACTTTGCAAATGACGTACTACAGTAACTGATACAGAAACCATTTTTACTAACATGATCACGCTTTCGTGTTCATCGAGAACTAGGAACATGAATGCGAATTCCGTGGATTAATTAAATAAAGAAATTAGCAAAAGAAGCCGTTTTTACTCTCACTAAAATAAGAAAATACAAATATCTTATTACTTACTTTCTGTCGCAAAAGCCAAAGCGCACTTACAGCACGAAATACTTTTTGTACTGTGTTTTTAATGTGAAAGAAGTTCGGATTAAAATTAAATAAATAGTATAGAAGATTTCTCTGAGAATTTTCTAGAAAATTCTAACGCGGAGTACTTTTAGGAATATTTTAATGAATATTGAATCTGCGAGGGAGTATCTTCCGAGAAAAAGTTTTTAATTTAATCAAGTGAGAATGTATTCTTAATTAGAAAATAACTACGTTAACTGAATAGTTTGTTTGGTATAAAGAAGTAGCGAAGTTTAATTTTTTTTTCTCTTGCCGCCCGTAGTACATTCTCCAAATACCCAAGTTTTAGTACAAATGTAATTTTCTATCCTATCAGACAAACATTGTAAAACAAAGTTGTTTTGTTCAACGTGTATCTTTTTCTTCGAGGGTGGGGGCATGAATAGAATTCTAAATGAATTAGGAGAATCAGAGTAAAGCTGTAAAAATTACATGCCAATGTTGAATCGTAAAATGAAGAAAAAAATTAAATTGGTGTTCAAAATAATGTGGAAGTTTAGTTTAGTGTTAAATCAGAAAAAAAATGAAATATATAAAAATTTGAACGCTATAGGAGCATTGATTAATACTTCATTATATTTAGAATTTGAAGAAAAGTCGGAATTCAAATATATTTGATTTTAAGGTATTCGACTACGTTCGGAACCGTGATTTTGCAAAAGCGTGTAACTGGATAATATTTGATATTTAGTGTCACTTAGATTAGAAAATGTATATAAAATTGTTTTAAGAAATAGTATTACACACAATAACAAATTTAAGTACAATATTTTGACAAAAAAAGGAACATAGAAAGAACATAGAAAACGGAACAACATGACACATTTTCGAAATATTCTCCTTTTGTGAAAAATGCTTTTATTATAATAATATTTCGCCTATATATAGCTCAGAACTGTACAGAGGGTCAACTATGATTTTAAAAAAAATCACATTATTTTCAGAGTTACAACCAATTAAAAAAATTATCGGCGTTTTTTTTCTTAAAATTTCTCCTCTCTGTTGTCGTAAAACATGAATAAACCCACTTCTAAGTTATATATTTCAAAAATTCTAGTTGAGCCTTTTTACAGAGGTCTGAGCTATATACAGGCAAAATATTATTATAATAAAAGCATTTTTCACAAAAGGAGAATATTTTCAAAATGGGTGTTCTTTTTTTTTGTCAAAATATTGTACTTAATCATTTTTTATTGTAATACTATTCTTAAAACATTTTCTAATCTAAGTGACACTAAATATCATAAATATTATCCATTTACACGGTTTTGCAAGACTACGGTTCCGAACGTAGTCGAATGCCTTAAACGCATAATCAAATATTCATATATATGGGAAAAGGACAACAACCTTAGTATGATAGAATGATTTATTAAACAAAATGAAGAATGAATTTTTTAAGAATGTATTAAACAGCAAGGAGAGCGGCTTTCTCCTACGTCTAGTGCTTAGCGTCCGTCTTGCCCATCTGAGTCATGTTCTATGTAGTCTTTTTGTTGGGCACTATTGGCGGGATGTGACGTCAGTGTGGATTGTTCCACTCGAAGTAACAGGAGAGGGGATGTGACAGTGCCCATATCGCACCCTACATATATATATTAACAAGTAATATAAAAAAAATTATGTCAATTCTTACTCAGATCAACAAAGAAAAATTTTATTTTAGCTACCTTTTATTAAATAGTTACAATTAATATAAATATGTATATACATATGACAGAATCAAAATATTAAGGTGGTAAGGAAATTTTATGAATTATCATTAAAGTATCGTAATGTCAACCAAAGCAATCGTGTGTATAAAATTTCAGTTCAATTGAATGCTTTAAAACGTGAGAAAAAAAAACATTTTCGAGTTTTGACACAAGTCGCCAAAAATTATGCCAACGTGGTAGTATTTGTAATTATTTCAATAATTAGTTTTAATCAGTTAATTTTTATTAATTATATCTAAATTATTGCATTGTCATGCAAAATAATCATGTATATAAAATTTCAGCTCAACTGAGCTCTTTAAAATGTATTTTATTAACGTTTGGAAATTCCACCAAGATAAATAAATAAATATATAGAAATTGTGAGTTAATAGTAGTAATTGTGTGAAAAAAGAACTTCAATACAAAATTTTACAATGAAAACTTATATCCCCGAAAGGGGTACATTCATAACTATATATTCATGTATTTAAGAGTCTAGTGAGTGAGTGAGTGAATATTAACGTCGCACTGTTCAGCTACACGAGGGCTTTTGGCGACGGACCACGTAATTTTGAACCATGGTCAAGTGACGTGGACGACACCTGAGCTGGCACCCCCCTCTCCTAACTACCACACCACACCAACGGGAGGACGTTTCAGCTCTCGACAGATTTAACGTGCATCGCTGCCCTACACGGCGGGTCTTTAGTGGTTTTGGGCTCGAACTCGTGACATGCCTGCCATGGTCCGATACCTTAACCACTGGGCTACCGCAGCCCATTTAAGAGTTTAAGCGGGCAGAGTATCCGAGACGGACTATTACCGTGAACTCGTGGTGAACGCTGTCCAGTCACGGGTTTCAAGCCTAGTGCCACTGAAGATACTCTGTGTAGAGTTAAATCGATCGAATCTCACAGTTAACCCGTTGGAGTGGTGTGGATGTAAAGGAAGGATGATAAAGGCACTAACATGTGTCGCCAGGAAATGGCAATACGATGATGTTCGATCCCCTCTCTTAATTTTCACACCACACCAACGGGAGAAGTTTGAATTCTCGGCAGATTTAACGTGCATCGTTCCTCTACACGGCGGGTCTTCAGCGATACTAGGCTCTAATTCAGGCGACGAATCCATTTCCTTGACCACTAGGCTACGGCAGCCACGCAATGCTTTTCAGAAAAGTTGTTGAATTAGATAAAAAAAAAAAAGGTGCATATCTCTTAATTTTATAATTTACTCCTTAAATTTTAAAATAATTTTCTTTACTCGGTTGGTTACTCTGATTTTTTTTCACACTATAGGAACCATTTTAAATTTAGAGCTTGAAGTTTTGATATGTATTTCGAAAAAAATGGGAATCAAAATTGGATAAAAAAAAATTAGTCTCAAAATTAGTTAAAAACATTTAATACACGCTTTGCAATTGCTTCAGTTCGAATATTATAACAAAGGCTTTTATATTCTCCCAAAAGAAAAATATATTTTTTTTTACAATATTTTATTCATCATAGTTTAAAACTATAACATTTCAATAAAATGTTTTTTTTTCTTTTGTATTTCAGATATACAAACACAAATGGCTATCTGTAGCTGTATAATAATTTTAATGTCCAATCAAAATTTTGAGGAATTGGAGCTTCGTGTATTACTACAAGAAACTCACAAATTAAATTTAAATTTGCCTATGCTTATGTTCTAATTATTCATTTTCAAACTGCAGAAACTCATTTTTTATTATAACGAAAGCAAAACGAGTTTTTCCACGGAACGCTTAGTATTAAGACATTATTTAACTCAAACTTTTAATAATTATGTATAATACTTCCTATTTCTTTATATCTTTTGAGTAAATCCCTTTGTGTGAATAAAAAGAATGGAAATGTTAATAAACATACAATGTAGATAAATTCTGAAAAAGTGAAAAGAAAAAAAAAAAACGTGTAAGTATACTAATGCTTTATCCTTTAAATTATAAACTAATATTTTTAGTGTCTGAACTGTGCGCATAATTAAATTTTAAAGAAATCCTAATGGTGACTTTTTTCCCCATGCTTGTATTATAAAAAAGTTCAGTAAAATGTTATTATAATCCTTCATGCACATCCATCTTGAAATTAATTCTTTTAATGAACTTGAGTTTTCAAAATTAGAATTCATAATTATCCAGCTTTTCTTCCTTAGAGCAGAGCTAATTACGTTCCGAAGAATCCTATGACGAAGACGACTTCTTGTTTGAAAAATAACAATTTATGAATGTCAGAATCTCTGACAGTTAATAAATGATACTTCAGGGCGAGAGTATAATTGAAGGAATAACTGAAAACTCAGCAACAAAACACAATTACATTTTTCATCTCACGAAACGCATTTTCTTGGTTATCTAAATTACTGAAATACCACTTGGGGAAAAGTTAATTCTTCGCCAAGTCAAGATGCAAATTAATTACTGAAAACAATTTCAGATAGTAAACTGTAATTCAAATAAATGAATTCACTCGTCCCAACCCCGAGTTTTGTATATATATATATAAGAGAAAACAAAAACTTTGCACATTTATCACAAGAATTGAGAAGAGAAAAGAAGACTAAAAAAGTGATGCCAAGGAAAAAAGATTGGCGAAGTTCGGCCCGCACCACCTAAGGATCTAACATTATGAGCGTTTTTTGTGACTGCTTTCTGTTGGTTACTGATAAGACTGCTCTAAGCTGCACCCTCTAACAGTTAATTGGGAAGACACACATTCCATTAAGAGGTTGATCAGACGAAAAAAATATCTGACGAACAGAGAAGGAAAAAAAAAAGAATTCATTTCGATTGAGGAAATGTAATAGCAAACGATAAAAAAAAGAATTCTCGTTAAAGAAATAATGCGTTGTTCAAACGGCGGGAAAAGCGAAATCGGATGACACTTTTCGAAAGTAAAAATGCGAAAATACATTTCTTCAAATAATGATTGCTTCTAAAATTCATTTGTCTTATTATTTTTTCTTAAGTATTCGCTGAGAAGAATTTTAAAACAAATAATACAGAGGTTACAGCTTTCCTTCCGAATTATTAATTTCGGATCATTTACGAAGAAAATTGTGTTCTTTAAGTTTATTTTTTTAAAACAAAATCTAATCACTGGAAATAGTGTGTGCTTCAAACGGTGGAAAAATTTAAATTGAGCACTGGGTTCTTTATTAAAAATACTTTGCCTTATTCTTGAAGTAACAGTTGTATTTAAAATAATTGTGTTACTGCTTTGGGAGAATAATAAAAATGTATTCCTAAGCTTTGTTCTCCCTTATTTTTAATTTGAAAAAAAAATTGTAAAAAAATGAGTAAAAATAATTTATTGACTGGAATGTATTAACGGATATTTTATAATATGAAAACATTATATAAATTATACGTAAAAAAATTGCTTGATCAAAATTTATATATATGCATTCAAAGATCAAGATTTTTTAAATAACTTGCATGAGAGAGAGAGAACCTGTTACTATACATTTCTGAATGTTACATTTAAACAAAAAGTTCACTTTAAATAATATTCAATTTTTATTAAGCTGAGCAGTTTAGGTTTTAGTTCAGAAATCGCAGTTTATGAAAAGTTTTCTTATTAATAGAAAGAAAAAAAAAAATCTTAAGTAAAAGCCTTCAGCATTTTAAAAGTATCGACAAACTAGCTGTTACCCGCTCACTTCACTAGGTATTGCATGATGCTGTATTTATGCCGTGATAATGATGTCATTATATACCAATTATGAATTATTGATATCTAAGTCCTAACATTAAGCGTTCGGTTGTATAGAAAATTATTCTAATAGCCCTAACCCAGTGTTTCTTAAACTGCGGGGCGTGCCCTCCTAGCGGGGCGTGATAGACTTACAAGGGGGGAGCGAGCATATCGAAAAGTGGAAAATAAAAGATTTAAAAAATTACAAATTTACTGAAAGGAAAAAAAAACAACAAAATATATTCTTACATAATAAAAGTAAAATACACATTGCCACAGATACTACTTAGAAATGCATCAGTACTGTACAATGTATTTGATAGTTAATTTATTAATACAAAATTAAGAACAAAACTAATTATTACCAGTGACCCCCATGGGCTTGTCATATACAAAATTATATAAGAAATTTTATATACTTTTATACGGTTTGCAATTAAAATCGTATTGTAGCTTTACGTCAAATACATTATTATTAAATTTAATACATAGTTATTATATGGAGGGGGTCGCGATGAAGTTTATGATTGGAAATAGGGTCGCAAGTGATGAAAGTTTGAAAAGAACTGCCCTAACTTCTTGATTTGAATTTCTAAAACGGAATTATAATCTTTCAGGCTCCCATAACTGGAGTCTCTTCTTTGCATAATTTAAAATCCCCACAAAATACAAACACATAAGATATATATATTGTACTGATTATATTTGTGTCTATTTTAAATCAATGTATACATACACTTATAAATAGATGTGAAAATTTATATTCTTTTACTCGTCAAACATTTCAAAGGTGCGAAGACTTCAAAAATTTCAAGTTTGATTCAAGGCACCAATAAAAATTAAAAATTTATTACTGTATATTATATATTTAAATCGTTCAATACAAAATAAATGAAAAGTGAAGTACATATGATATAAATTTGACAATACTCCAAAACATAAGAGATTTAAGCAAAACGAAACCATAACATAATACAAGAAAATCCAACATTAATCAAAATAAAACAAAACAGTAATTTTTTTTCAATTACTTCTATTAGTTCACTACCTCCTTATATTTATATATTTATTTTTTATATCTTGTTCAAGTTTTCAATCGTTAATAATATAGTTTCTATTCATACATTCAAGTTCAAATACATTTTTTTAAACTTGTAGTGGATGACACTTAAAGTTAATACAGTTTTTTCAAATATTAATTTATTAATTAAAAATTAATAGATATTAGCAAACAAAAATAGTACTCCAACACCATATATAGAAGAGAAAGTCGTTCGTTGTCTACGTTTAGCGCATTAGACAGCTCGTTGGACATCTAATCCAAAGTTCGTGGGTTCGAATCCTGCCTGGAATGGCCTAATTTCTGAGGATGAGATTTCTTTTTTTACTGTATTATTTTATTAGAATAATTAAATTTGATTAATGAATAAATAGTAACAAACAAAAAAATAGTCCAACTCCCTATATAGTAAGGAAAATGGAAAATGGCAAGGAAAATCGCTTTCTATTTTGTCCCTTAATAGTGTGATTGTGTCATATGTATATACATATTTATATTAATTGTAACTATTTAATAAAAAGTAACTAAAATAAATTTTTTCTTTGTTGACCTAAGTAGGAATTGACATATATATATATATACTAGCTGACCCGCGGCGAACTCTGTTCCGCCTTAAAGGCAATATATAAGCAGATTTTTGAATTTATTAAGTTTTTTTATTAGAAAATACAAAAAAAAAAATATTAAGTACCTACATTAAGCATTCATTATTGTTTCTGTATTTTAGTACATAGGTTGCTCTTCACTTCAGTACCTTGTGACACACAAAATTTTTTTGTTTTATTATCAGGCGCAAAAACAAACAACGCAGATGGTCTTGCGACCCGTAAACATGCCACATATAATTGACCATGGGAAAAACATGGGGATGTTCTAGATTCAAACCACAAACTTTTAAGGATTGGCCTTGTGATTTGTTGATGATCATGATAAATGCAAGACGGATCGGAAATTGAAGTCTTTTTAAATTCAAACGGCATATCGGTTGGGATCATCGGGATCCTCGGAATGAGAACTTCCTCGCCTTTGAAAATTTTCCTTTCAGTATCATCGCGTAACTATTAGAAATAGTTTTAATATTGATTTCTTACAAAAATCAAATTTATAACCATTACTTAGCTGTCATTTGCTTTTTGTTATTCCAAGTCTGATGCGTTTTTGTTATACCGCGTTTTATAGTCCACTTCACTTTTTATTTGAATGGGCAATGACTTCATCATAACATTATGATTGTTAATTATTTATTTAATAGAAATAGTTTTAATATTGATTTCTTACAAAAATCAAATTGTCATCCATACGTCCATTACATTACATAGCTGTGTCATTTGCGTTTTGTTATTCGAAGTCTGATTCTTTTTTGTTATACCACGTTTTATAGTGACTGACGTTTTATGTCAAGTCACACGGAAACGCTATCGAACGGGATAAACAGTATCCTAAGTCCGTCTCCTGGCTCTAAGCTACCTACCCACCAATTTTTAGCCATATCGAAACAGCCGTTCTTGATTTATAAATAGTGTAACTAACACGACTTTCTTTTATATATATATTACTTCTTTTGTTTTGCTTTAGTGAAACTCGTATGTCCTTAAATAGCTTTTTATTCTAGATACAGATAAATCCTGTGTTAGTATTTAATCTTTGCTGATTATTTGTATATATTTTCAGAAGCGAAAGAATAAAGCCGAAAGTGGCTACAGCATTGCAATGAGAAAAAAAAAAAGCTAAGTAAGAAAGCTACGAAAAGGAAATCTTAGGATTTTTCATTTGCAATGCAATAGCTCTCGAGGCAAACTCCAACAAAGTAAAACGCGACAGAGGTGTAGTAATTCATTCTTGAGTTGGTTCAGATGGTTGAGTTAGCTTAACAGCTTCGCAATGGGAAGAAAAATAGAGCCAATTTTTTTCGCCGTGACGTCTACTGAGAAACTAGAGCCTCTGAAACACTCGGTCCGCACTGAAAGAAAGAAACAAAAGTAAATAAAAGTAAAATATAAAGCAGGAGGTTAAGAAAAGGTAACAGAATAAAAAAGGAATTACGAAGTGTCGTTCTTATAAGGAGGAAAGCAAGAGAGAAAATTTTGGGATCGGGTACAAAACAAAGTCAATAAGCGACGGGGAAGAAAATTTATCCTTTTTTATTCTATTTTTTTTTTTTCAGCCTCACAAAGTTGCGGCTGCCTCATCTGGGAACAGCTGCTGTTTTAGAAGACGAAGAATTCTGGTCGTTCTGCTTTTCTTTTTTTATTATTCTTTTTACTTTTTTTTATTTTCATTCAGTCTCCTTTTTTGGATGGTGTTTATTTTTCTTAGAGTACAACTCTCTACTGGAAAATACATTTCCCGTTAGAGTTAGGGGATAAATTTCGTCTTTTTGTTTGGGTGTAGCAAATAAAAGAGACAGAAATGTATTTATATATCATGACTAGTGGCCTTAATTAATAAACAAAGAAAAATACGGGAATGTTTCGCATTTTGATGAAAAAAGAAAAGTTTTTTTTTCTTTAAAAAAAAAAAGAAAGTGTAATAATTCAAGTTGGATTAAATCTTTTGGAAACAACTAGGTATTCCTTGGAGAGAAAACTGGATTTATTGTTTAAATATCAAAAATATTCAGGACGCTGAAGCCGTGTTTTTAATTTCCGCTGTCGGCGAAATTTATGGATCCTTTTAATTGGAATAGTCTATCTTGGGTAAGCGATTTCTCCTTGGTGGTTTATCATAAAAATTATAAAATTAAAACTTCTGCAGGAAAAAAGAAAATGCCCAATAAAACATGTGTCAGTTTTCTTTGTAAAAACAAGTGCCAAGACAAGATAACATTTAATATCACAAAAAGAAAAAGAATTTAAAAAAACTAGGAAATAAAAGTAATCTAATTTAAACTCTAAAAATACCTAAAATATATTTATTTTTTGCTCTTTTATGCTCTATAACCCTGGAAATATATTGTCTAGTATTTAATATACAATGTTAAGTATTAATTTAGAGTTGACATTTTCATTCCCTGTTTTACTTAAGAATATATGCTACTTAATGACAAAAAAATTTTTAAATATGTCTAGACAAAAGATTATTAATATTATTGTTCCAACTTTATTAATACAGAACAACTTTATTTCTAGAAGAAAAATAATAAAATAAATTTTCTTAGTGACAAAATTAATAAATGTATTTTTTTCCTCTGTGAAAGGGGAGGGAATATCTAATTTTTAAAGGAATAATTAAAACTTATTATTCACATCTATGGTTAAAAATATGATGCCTGCTTCATTACCAGAATCAACATTTTAATTTATTTGAGTTTTTCTTACAATATTTTTCAAATGCAACACATAAGAACATATTACTGAAAATAAAAAATCATTTAAATTAAATGAACTAAAACTTGTTAAAGAATCCACCCCTACAAACAGGGGATGGAGCTACCACCATATCAATCATTCGGGGCCCCCCAAGCTGTAAAGGACCCAAAACGAATAAAAATATATTGTAAAATGTTAAGATTACCCTAAAAAGGGCCCCTAAGGAATTGAAATACAGAACCCACTCAGAAATAGCTACGCCACTGCCTACATACAGAAATGATAATTCGACTGTGTGTGTGAGCAAATTATAGAAAATTAAACTGATTAAAATATAAAATAAATGTATGATAAACTGTTTCATACTTTTGTACGTAAAAAAAAGTAAATTTCAGTTAAAATTAGAAGAAAATGGAGTTGTTTTCTTATTTGTTTTCTAACCTAATACAAGTTTAGTTCATTAATGACCTTTATTTTAAAAGTAATGATGTAAAGCTTATGGGAAATATTTTCCGCAAAGCACCAGAAAGGAAAAACTACGTTATGAATTTTACATTTCTAAGATAAATTTTGTTGTAAAATTTAAAACGTAAAATAAATAACTGTTGTCAAGTTAAAAAAGAGATATTTATTAAGCAAAAAACATTATTCACACAGTTATTCTTCATATATTATTTTTAAAAGATATTCTGATTCATAATTATGAACTTTTCATTGTTTCAATTATTTCATCATTAGTTTAATTTCACATAAGGACGTAAAAATGTCAATTTCATTAAATATCCAACGACAAATTGGAAAAGAACGGTCATATACGAGGAAAGTAATTTAGAAAGCCGTTAATGTGGTCAAACTTGGCAATTAAAACTGTTTGTTGTGTTTTTAATTATTATTTTATTAATATTTGTTTCTACAGTAAAAGCATATATACATATATTTAACTCTGAAATGTTACCCAACTTCAGACAAAAGTATTTTTAAAAAGTGACATTAACCACTCTAAAATAAATCACTTTTTCATCTTCAATTTTGAGGTTAAAATGAAATAATTTTCCAAAGAACCTTTTAACGGCTTTCCATTCCCGCACAAAGGTTGTTTCCAACAAAATTAATACATTTGGCCCATTCCCTCTACTTAATGCTCTAGGTTGAATAAGATCAACTAGTTCTGGGTAGTTCCCCTCCCCCTTATGTCATTAGTGTTTAAATGTGCAAATGTTTTTAATAACACACAGAGGTAATCATGAAAATGCAGCTGCACAGAAACGATCTCAATTATATTTATTTCTCTCTGTGGATGCATGTAAATGCAGCCCATTGCATTATGATTTTCTGGAACGATATTCTAGAAGTACGTAATCTTTCTGGAACGATATTCTAGAAGTACATAATTTTCTTTCTGGAACTTATGCCGATTTAGTAATCTTCTTAATAAATGGCTATTGCTTTTCCAATGTTACGCACGAGATAGAATCACCTCGGAAAGAAAACGGCCCCTAGAGTACTAATTGAGCACCTACAACACTTTGAGCAAAATATTTGCATTTTATTGATAAAGTGGACAGATTTACGAAAGTCGTTATCTGTAGAAAGAATAGCTAAAGATTAAATGGATTTGTATCTTGACAAAATTTTAATGATGGAGTAATGTTTCCTGCGTTTTGTCTATTGTTTCGCTTTCGGGAAAATAAAACTTATTTCGTATGGTAAGGATGGCTCTATGAAATATGTTGACAAATTTCAATAGCCGTTGATTAAAATTGAATTTTGCAGCTACATAAAAACTACCGGTGATGCACCTGGACTTTTTAACACTACAGCGTCCATCGGTGTCAATATGACACTGGAGCTTGTTCAGTTTGTTCTCCTTTCCGCATTTTTAAAAGGAATTTGAAACTTTTTCGTGATTTTCAATTATTTTCCATGGTAATTACACAGTAGATGTTTGGTGGCTCTAGGTTAACTAGCAGAAAATTTACAACTAAAATAACGTAGAACGCGTCCACTCGTGTCATTTCGACACCAAGGCAATTTATCATCATAAACATCTGTCCTTCATCTTTGTTGTTGTTGCGACCAATGCCCCCTGCCTGACGAAGTCAGATCAAGGCCCGCGAAATTCATCGCGGCTAAGGGCTAGAATTTTTATGCCTATCGTTAGCCTTAGCTTTGAGCACCACCCATGTGACCGTAAGGTTTTGTTGCATTCCACCCCGATTTAGAGGGAGAAAACCCTGGGGGTGGCCAGGGGCCTCCCTTCCCCTTCTACCAACCACAAGAGAGGACTTGTGGCTCGACGGCTATTTAGAGTACCCTCATGCCACAAAGGCACTATATATTTACAAACATCCATGTCTTCTCCAGGATTCGAATCCAGTCCTTACGGTACCGCAGTCTCTGTCGCTAACCACTATAACGGTTGGGCGATTCGTTCATGTTTACTATTTGTAAAACAAACTTCCCAAAGTACTATCACAAATTTATTTGACCTTGAATACAGTGTTATTGGGACTTCTGAATTCCAACGATCCGGATAGCTTCATGGAAATTTCCAGAAATGTCAATCCAAATGGTTCTTGGCAACATCGTTTACCCACAAAGTTCTCACCATCATTTTTCGGCATAAAGTCATTGATCTAGTAACCCTGGTCGAATGTTTTAGGGTTGTCATAATGTTATTTTCAAGTTCATGCTGGGATAGGAACTTTCCCTGTAAAACTCAACTTTAACGCAAGCAGTGCATCACAGCAGGAAAAACAAAGCACGGGGCATTTTTCACTGCTTTGTTTTTAATAAAAAAAAATAAAGTTGAGAATATATTTGTTCGGTCAGCATTCAAGTAAAAAGGAGTATTTTATATATGTATGATTTAGATAAATAACACTTAAGGTATCCGACTACGTTCGGAACCGTGATTTAAAAAACGCATAAATAGATAATTTTCATGATATTTAGTGTCACTTAGATTAGAATATATGTATAAAATTGTTTTAAGGACATTTTGACAAAAAAAAATATTTAAATACAATATTTTGGCAAAAAAAAAGTAACTTAGAATAACCTTTTTTTTCAAAATGTTCTCCTTTTATAAAAAATGCTTCTAAAATAA
>BMAV01023677.1:138311-152421 GCA_019973955.1 Trichonephila inaurata madagascariensis
TAATTTTTTTTTTTTTTGAAAAATTCACATTATTTTCAATTACAATCAATTAAAATAATTATCAGCTTTTTTTTTTCTTAAAATTTCTCCCCTGTGTTGTAGTAAAACATGGATAAACCCACTTCTGAATTATATATTTCAAAATTTCTAGTTGAGCCTCTGTACAGAGGTCTGATCTATATACAGGCAAAATAGTATTATAATAGAAGCAATTTTCACAAAAGGAGAACATTTTGAAAATGGGTCATTCTGTGTTCATTTTTTGTCAAAATATTGTACTTAAATAGTTTTTTATTGTAATGCTATTCTTCAAACAATTTTATATACATTTTCTAATCTAAGTGACTCAAAATATCATAAATATTATCCAGATATACACTTTTGTAAAATCATTTTTCCGAACGTAGTCGGTTACCTTAAACTAGATGTTTTTTGAAAAATGTAGACCATGTGGTATATATAACCAATCAGTATCTCTTATAAATAAGAGCAACTTGTCGATTATATGCACAAATATTATTAGATAGTTTCACACATTAATTACTTGAACTTTTCTTAAACCCCTTAATTATGGAGGTTGAAAATAAAACCAGTTCAAAATAACACGTGCTTGTTTACGTGTTTAATGAACTGTGTTGTGCACAAAAAGAAGGAAAAAAAAGAGTTAAGAATAAGGCACTTGAAACCCAAAGAAGTTTCCAGTTTTAGCATGTTTTGGAGATTTTTTTCCAGTGGCATTATTGATCACTTCTTCTTCGATCGTATACGATAACTCTAATATTGCATTAAAAAATTTAAGCAAGTCACGAAGTTTTTAACTGTCTTGTGCTTTACCAGTTTCTGGTAAATTATCAGTTTTATCTTTAAGCTGTTTTTTTATCTCGTGTAACCTAACATTAGATGCTTTATTTCTTTATTTAAGGAAAAATATTTTTTTCTTCTTTTGTATTCTTGAATAAAGCATTTTTCTTCAATTTTTATTCATTTTGCACTAAAATTTATTGTCAGGAATAATAAACATTTAATTTTAAAGAAAAATTAAAATCAGATTGGTTAATTGTTTATAAAAACTTCTTCAAATCTACATGACTGCTGATGCTTTTCAAAGTATACTTACCTACTTTTAAGGGCTTTTCTATTTTCCTTTGATAATTTAAGAAAAAAATATCAAACTGAACCAAGAGGTTTCAAATGTGCGTACCTTAATGAAGGACACAAATCACAGGCAAAATTTTCGCTAACATTACAAGAATGTTACTTGCAGGTAAAACTGTCATATTTTGCTCAAGTTATTGTAGTTTTATTGCCCTTTAATGATTGACACATAGCATGATGAACTTTTTCTTGCTTGGGTCTTTTTGACATGGCTAAGTTTGTCTTATGGAACACTAATGGCTTTATATAATATTAGGTCGAGGAAAAGGAAATCCATTATTTTTGCATGAAATTCAAAACTTTATTTAACATGTTTCGAATTGTCCGATTTGGGTCAAATATGAGTCAATTTCTTGTATAATTTGTTGCTATTTGAAAAATAGCTTCATATTGCTTCTCTCATAGAAGTCTTGGCCTTTATTGGCGAAAACTCTAGTAATTGATTTTCCCAATCTTCTCTCCCAATTTATTATCAATCTGGAAGTTTTAAAAAGCAAGGAAAAGGTGGTAATCGTTTGGTGCCAGGTCGTGACTATATGGTGGATTTATTAAAACTTTTCTATCAAGCTCCCAGAGTTTCTGGCGAGTCACTACACACGTGTGTGGTCTGGCGTTTTCCTGATGGAACACAACACCTCTTCTGTTGGCCAATTCTGGCCGTTTCTGGTCAGTCGCTAACTTCAAACTGTCCAGTTGTTGACAGTAGATATCTGAATTTAGTGTTTGGCCCTGAGGAATCAACTCATAACAAATTATTCCTTTCCAGTCCCACCAAATACACAGTAGAACCTTCCTGGATGTTAGTCCGGGTTTGGTTCCCGTTTGAGCTGCTTCACCGCTTTTTGACCACGATCGTTTTCGCACAATATTGTCATATGTGACCCATTTCTCATCCCCAGCCACCATCCGCTTAAGAAATGGACCGGTTTCATTTCGTTTGGCCAGAGTTTCGCAGATGGAAATTCGGTCCATCATGTTTTTTGGTGTTAATTGGTGTGGCATCCAACCATGGAGCTTCTTTTTGAATCCAACTTTGCTCAAATGGCTTAAAACTGTTTTATGGTCAATCTTTAGCCCCTCGGAGATGATACGACTATTAACATTTCGGTCAACTTCGGGTATTTCTGTAATTTTATCGACATTTAGGATGACGGGCGTGGGGCATCTTTAAAATTAAAAATGCCTGAACGGAATGGGTAAAACCCAAATTGCATGTATTTAGCTGTTACAGTATTGGTACCATAAAGACCATTCACAATTTCAGTGCCTGGCTTGTATTTTCGCCTTTATCAAAAAAAAAATGTAAAATGTACCAAATTTTCTATTTTTAACACCATGTAACTCAGAACTAAATGGACAAAAAAAAATTTTTTTAGAGTGAAATGGCACCTTGACAACGAGCATAAATTTGAAATTTTTTGTTCGATACTTCACGAGATATCAACGTGACAGTCATCTACCGAAAAAATAATGGATTTTTTTCCCCCAACCTAATATTTTTCTTGGTGGAACTCTAACAGTAGCATCTGAAAATTTTCCTTTCAACTCAAACGTTTTATATCCATCGCTTTTCTGAAATTTGTTTTCGCTATTCTGATTAATATGCATTATTTTTCAGGTTATTCCCTTGCTTGAGCAATTTCACCTCTCTTCGATAAAGATCACAGACGCCCATTTCTTTTTTATATATTCTGTTTATTCACATCTATAAACCATAATATGTCGTACAACACAACAATCAAAACCACTTAGTTGTTCATAGGGGAAAAAATGTAGCGTGTTCATAGAAAATATTTTAGAACAGAAGTGATCACGCAGGCACTCTGTCAAAACGAGTACCTGAAGATTATAAGAAAACATCTGCCATTCCCCAAAAAGAAGGAAATATGTGATAAATGCATTTTAGTTCCTATGAAGACTATCATATAAGGGGATACTGCCAAGGTCATTCATAACAAATAAACGGTTTTCCCAGAATTAATAATTTCGTGAGTCTGGGGTGACTCTGTGCCCCGCATGACCGCTCCTGGGTGAAGTAATTCTTAAAGAGCAACACACGTTTAATGTTAATTTTTCACATGTGAAATGTTGCTTGCCAGACGTAAACGAGAGTCTTTATATTATATACGCACTGGTGATGAGAAATAGAGGAAGAGGAAATCAGGGGGACCACGCAGTTATGCTTCAACAGCTGAATATTCATATTGTGTATTTGATATCAGCTTGGTGTCGGATATTATGAATTGCTCAGTCCGAATGAAACCATTATTAGGGTTTCCTAATAAAAAACAGTTGATGAGACTCGGCTAAGCACTCAAAAAATAACACACACCCACTGGTATTCCAAACACTACAATATTATTATCCTACTTGATAATGCTCGTTTACAAGTTGCGGTGCCTGTCCAAGAACACTCAGGTAGAAAGGCCTACCTCACCCACCGTTTTCACCAGACAATGCCCCTTTTTACTGTCCCTTGTTCCGATTGCTGGCCCATAGCTCGTCTCTGTTGCACTTCGCATCATATTGTTACGTTGATCGGGGTTCGAGGATTTTATTCAAATCAACCCGCAAAGAAAAGGCAGTTCTTAAGAGCAATGAGAACTTATTGTAGAAAATCATTCCTTGGAATACAAGATTCAACAGCATTACTCACAGAATAAATCTTAGAAGGTCTACACGCTTTCAACAGTGCTCAGACACAATTATCAGTGTCTAAAATACATTTATGTTAAAGATTATTCACAAGCACCGCTCATCCTACTCAACAGCCGAAGTAATCACTTCTTCATAGTCAAGGCAAGACTACTAATCAACAGTCAAAACAATACTGACTGCGTTTAGGGAAGCGTATTCCTCTTTATAGGCTTCGCTGATCCTTCGAGAAGGATATGCTTGCGTCTTGGATGATGAAATTAGTGAATTTCTCCACTGATTTCCAGAAGAATCCACAGGATCACGATCATGCCAAAATTTGTTGCCAACATAGTCAACAAGTCGCCAGCATGCTCGTCAGAAATGATTCCAACTTGGCTCTATCGCCATGATTTCACCAAGTTCCCATTGAATCACCATTATAACATAAGGGCGAATAAGGGTCTCTTGCGAATATTACAATTTTAACATAAAATAAATATAACGCAGAGTAATATAAATGCACTGCACATATAAATAAAAACTATTTACACTGTTTGCTACAAAATTCATAACAATATGAAGATACCGAAAATTGAGTTTATTCGTGAGTAGCCTCAAAAGATGAAACTTTCTTTCAACGCGGTCTCCATGTGCTACCAGAAAGCAGAGGAAAAGTAGTAGCGAGCGATGAACAATATTTTGAATAAAACGTGTACTTTTCTTTCCTAATACGTGCCCAATTTTCGATTAAAAAAAGTGTTGTAATTTTAATTATACTCCTTATATGTTGGATTATACGTATACACATTTTGCTGAATGTAATGTTTTGGAAACAAATATTGCTTAAAATTAAATTATGATACATAGAGCATATAAAGAAATTTTATAACAAGTTACCTGAAAGTCTGTTTCATACGCTCGTGAATGAAAAAATAAATATTTACAATAGAACCTATTTTTGTGCGGTCTTTTTTTATGCAATTTTATTTTTCTGTGGTTTGTTTTGTGCGATGTTATTTTGTACGATTTTTCTCACGCGGTATATGAGTTTCAACGGTTTTTGGCTCCACTGTAATGTTTCCTATCACTGTACATATAACGTATACACTTCAATACGCTCTGTTTATTGGTTATAAATAGTCTATCGACAATGAACATTCAATTACTTTCTCTCAACACATCCTAACAACACGCACTTCATTGAAGACGAAACTTCTCTAATGTTGGTGACATTATCAATAGTTTGAAAGATTATGAAGAAGGATAAGAAGAACCGGATTCTTTGAGCGGATGAAATATATGCAGGGATCGAGCTTTCCAACAAATTAGTAAATCATTTTCTTAAAATAGGTAAGAATTCCCAAATGTGTTTGAAACTTCAAAAAGAGTTTTGATAATGCATATCTGACTATCGTGACGTTTACAAGCAACTGACCTACTAGCAATCGTCACAAAAACTTATCACTTACCTTACGGTGCCAAGAAATAAATAAATTGAAATTGTATCTTCAAATGACGAAAACGATTTTGAACTAGTTCATCACAGGAAAATACGCCCTTTGGATTGCGATGAGTAGCAGCGAGTTATGTATGTGCATTTTGTGAAAATTTCTACATGTGTGCAATGAGAAATTAAATGTTTCAAAAATGCCACGAGGAATTTAATTATTTACCTTATTTCGAAGTATTTTCTCATAAATTCCGTAAATAATTGACTGATTTTTTTAGGAGTAACTTGTTTTATACCGTCCCTCTCCACCACATAAAAAACGTTTCTGTTGTATGTCGGCAAAATTGTCAGTTATATGTAAGTATTTATGAAATTTTTAGCGATTGTTTTTCATTTTTTGCTTGGTTTCTTTTTATGCGGTCCCTGTCTACTCCACAAAAACAGGTTTTACTGTACTAATTTAATAGGAACTACCAAAAGACTTTTACATCTAGCGCCACGAAAGAAAAACATAATGGTATTTGTATGTTTCCTTTTAGAATAGGGACATGTATTCACAATCGAATCTAACTGTAAAAGTAACGCGATCAGGATATCGCCATTTTTCATCCTCACAGCAAGGGGGGCCATTTCTGAAGCATCTTAATTACTGCGGGTAGATGTTGTGGAGAAGGATACACGCCATTAAAAGAGAGAGTCAGAAGAAACCGACAGCGTGTTATTTCGCTTTGTATATCTCGAGTTTCTTCCATAATGATACCAATTATTTAACCATTTCCAGGACTTAGCGAAATCGATGAGGCAGGAGTCCGGTAAAAGGAAAGGAATAATGATTCCGGTGGATTATCAGAGCGCTAATTTCAACGGTAGAAAATGTTTCAATTTATTTTTCCCTTGATGATCCTATGGTTGGTTAGCAATGTTTGATGAGATAAATGAGTTTGGAAATCTTGGGAAAGAAGTCTGGTACGCTTGGCTTAGATAATGTTTGTGCAACTTTTCTCAAACTGTGGGGGCATGATACTTCTACTAGGCAAGCATATTAAAAAGTAAAAAAAAAGATTTAAAAATATATATATATATTTATTTGCTGAAAGTAAAAAAAAAAGCAAAATACATTCTGACAATAAAAAAATAAACGCACATTTACACCTTACATACTTATAAATGTATCAATACTACACAATGCATTTTATAAGTAATTTAACAATCCTAAGTTAAGAACAATGTAATAATATTACAAATAACGCACATGGACTTGTCATATATAAAGTTTAATATAAAACTTAAAAGTTATCTTGTTAATTTGTACGTTTTATTAATAATCCTATAACATCCGACTAAAAGTTACGCAATTATTTTCCAAATGCCATCGTTTTCGATGTAGGCGCATGTGTGTAATGTATCTGGGGGGAGGGGATAAATAAGCAAATCCTCTGAAATAAGTAAATCCTTCGTTAATGTCATTTTATTGTATTCCACAGCCTTCAGAATAATTGTATGGGTAGCGGTGCATAAAAAATATCGTACTGCGGCAAAACGTATATATATATAAGGGGACAATTAACGCTTTGACTGAGCAAGACGTTTATATACGCCGAGGGCGCTTAAGAGGTTAAAGTAATATGGAGGAGGGGGCACGATGGACATCATGATTGAGTATTGGGTCGCAAATATTCAAAGTTAGAGAAGCACTGTGTTAGTGAAAGAATTAAGACTCAAACGTATTTGAAAAAAATGTATTTGAATAGATTTAAACATTAAAGTATATGGGTAGACTATAATAAATTAAAAATAGATAAATATATATATTTAAACAAATACTTTTCACAACTCTTAAATTACATGGATAAGTTTTCATCAAGTGTATATATTGTATTATAAATTAGTTCCATTTTTAAATTCATATGAAAAAGGAATCCTAAAAGAATTAATTAATTAAAATATATTATATTCAAAGTATATTAATATAATCACACACACACCACAAGTCTTATTTAATATGGAATTAAAATGCATAAGTTAAAAATTTATACATCTTTTAGTAGAATAATTGGACCGAGTTCCCTGTTCATCTATTAGAAATTAGGTTGAATCAGTTGTTCTTATAGCCTAAAATAAATTTCTTTATTTCTGTTATCGTTTTCAGCATTTTACTAGGATTTATTGTACAACATGTACGACTACACTGCATATGGTAGGTGTCAATGTGTAAATATAAATTATTTCTGTAATTACAGTTGCTGATTTCATTTGTGTCAGAATTTAGAAGTACTGTTTATAATAGAAATAAAAAAAAAACAAAGATATATTTCTTTTCATGTCATACTGTAAAATTTTATTGGATGAAAAGTATTTCTTTTTATATAAATAAATGGTGATAATTGCAATACTGACTATGATATTAAAACTTCGCTTATCTTTATAAAATTTCCTTTTTTTTTTTTTTTTTTTTTTTTGAAAAACCTTATGGACTTTATTGAGACATTAAGAAATTTCAAAAATAAGATTGAAATTACATAAATTAATGTTAATTTATTTAAATTGATTTAAATATCATGTGATAGGTAATATATTTACAGTATTATTTCTGTAATATATATATCTACACTTAATTAAGCTACAATTTTTTAGATGCTTTGTGGCTACGGTAGCCACATAATTACGGTTGCTAAGGGCCTTTTAAGTCACCTATATGAATCATGGTGCCATTAAAAAACCATCTTGTTCTCAAGCTGGTGACCTGTTGAAATTTTGACAGTGAGTCTGCTAATAGCCCTCGTGTTTCTTCGAAGTGGCATGGTAAAAAATGAATCAATTCGATAAGTATGGATTAAAACCCGAAATAAATATGTTTTGTGAAATAAATATTTCCAAAAGACATTCAAGTGCCCAAGTATTAAATTTAAATTTATATTTGTTAAGATTTTTTTTTCTCCCACATTCATGTTTTTTTTTTGTTTTGTTTTAAATTTTTATAACAGATAGATCAATGTATTTAATCTTATACACTGATGTATAAAATTAAGCAACATATGGGGTTTCTTTGTCATAACTCCACAAGAAATCATTTGATACACATGAAATTCAGAAATGAGAGACAATATTTTACACAGTAATGATGACAGAAGCCCAGATACTCAAAGATGAATACAATGCATATAGTATACAATTAAACAAAAAAAAGGCTCTATTGAAGCCATAGTATCGTTACGCATAAAGCCATGATATTGTTACGTCTGTCTAGGAGAAGGATCCTTAGTATATCCTCCCCTTACTGCAATAATTGCTTTGCGCCGTCTCTATATCCAGCACCAGAATTTACTACAGTTCTGGAGATAAAAGTGCAAATTTCTCGATTAACATCTGTCTCATTTGTTGGGTTTTCCCCCAGAGGGTATAATCATATCGCAAGGCGTCTCCACAAAGCACCCCATACATGTTCTACAGGATTTAAATTAGGGAAGAAAGCTGGTTAACACATAAAAACGAAATTTTCATTTTCCAGTAGCTACTGAACATCAGCAGTCCGGTGGGTCTGTGCATTGTCATCCATAAAAACGAAGTCTGTGCATTCGCAACTTGGACTCACATATCTTCTTTTTAATAGCTATCTCTGGTTACAGAACCTCTGTAGAAAAAGTGGAGTTCCTTCCCCTTGTGGTGTCTGAGGAGGGATAATGCTTCCCCAGACGACCCTCATAACGGTCTCTTTAAGTGATTTTACGGGGATGAAAACAGTTTCGTGACCTCTCCAAATCAACTGGTGTTGAGAATCGCTTGTGTCAAGGAAACGACTCTCATCCGTAAAAAGGACACGATGCCATTGATACGATGTCCAGTTTGCGCTCACCTTACACCACTCTAAATAGTGCTGCCGTGGTTCAACTTTCAAAGAGATGCTGCGGGTGAACAGACTACAGTTTTAAAGGCGTCTGGCAACAGTAAAACAGGACACTAGTAGTCCTGATGCGGTACACAGTTGCTGAACGATGGGGTTGCTGGCTAGTAACGGGCTCTTTTTATCGAAGAATGATATATCGGTCATTTACTGCAGTTTTTTTACAATTGTGACCCCCCACCAATATGGTTTGAAAAGCTTTCCAAGCGAGCGAGACGAAGCTTTTTTTGATTTCGAATCTTTCATCTACATGGGTCACACTACACCCCTCCTCTAGCTTTTCGATCATTCTTCCATTTGTGAAGTCGCCCTGGTGATTTCTTTTAGCCATATTTCACGAACGAACTCCCTTGCACTAGCAACGAATATCTTTAATTGTGCCTCCGCTCTTCCTTCTGCTGTAGTTAATCTTGAGCTGCGCGAGACGACCGCATGCGTTTTGTATACACTCAAGAGGTTTTGTTCCTGACATTTGCATACACGCATAACTTTTCTGCTGAATTGTGGGTTCATTGTTCTGATGGCAAAACCTTTATCTGTAATTCCATGTCTATCTGCTTAGGATTTATAATGCTGCTTAAGCTTTGCAAACCAGTTTTCATATAATATAGAGTGAAATACAAAATTGTTTTGCTAGTATTTATCATTGCTTTCCATTTCTTTGTTATTCTTTAATATCTACAAAAAAGTTAAAAGAAAATAAATTTCCCACTGTGCTCTTACTATTTCACACTAAATCCCTTTAAAATAAGTTTTGAAAATGTATAAAATCCTAGATATTATATAATTTTATATGTTTTCGTCCAGCAACTTAGCAAGTACAAACATTTAATCTTGTTTTATAGAGCTGTTATTGCTTAAACGTTTAACTATGTCTTTATAGTTATATCAGCTTTTCCAAACGTAAAATTTTATGCGTTTTTGTGATAAAATAATCGCTATCATTAAGTCTCTTAATATTGAAATAAAGTTGTAGTTTTTTAATTTTGTGTGTTGATAATGCTATAAATGTAACTTTGACAAAGCGTTTCATTAAGCCTCTTAAAATTTTAATAGAATATCTTGCTTCAGTACTATCGTAGGGTGTAAGGGGTATTACATTTTAATAAAAAAAAATGAAAATACAGTAATTAAAATTAACCATACTTGAAGTTTTCAACGAGTTATAGTATTTCAGTAAGATAACGGGTAAAATATACGGTTATACTTCTACCCGATGAATTTCACCACCTATCTATAGATAATTTGATACTCAATTTAATATACATAAAATATTACTACTTGAACTTTTCTAGTTAATGTTTTTATGATGCTTGTGAACTATAACGTAGGGATAATTGAACTTATACTGAATGTAGGACTGATAACTTGCATAAGTACAAGGAATTCATTTAAAAGAATCTATAACTTCATCATAATTATTTTTATCACAGTTTGAGTCTGTTATTGTTTATTTGCTTCAAAAAGTTTAAGTGCACATTAAATTTGACTAGAATCGTTGTAAGCCGTAAAATTATCTTTATCTAATATCCGCAAATAATATACTTTTAATAAATATAGTTTTTCAAGTAAAAACAAAAAAATATTTGTAAGTCAAATAAAAAAAATTACCATCAATAGAATTCATTTAAACTCTTTATGCCCCTTATTGTGAATTTAAGAAAATATTAGAGAAAAAAATATTTTGTTAGATGCATTAAAAAAACATATTAGAATATTTGTTCACTGTTAATACAATAACATACACTGTTAAATATGTATATATGTGATAATTCCCAGCAATATAATTTTTAGTAACTCTTTACTTATTTCGTCCATTCCTTCAGGACTCGCGTTCAATTATTTTAACTGGCCTGCCCGCATGATCATGATATTAATTGTAATCGAATAGTAAAATTGCGTCAGAAACTAACAGGCACTAGTTTCTGACGAATCATAGATTCTGTGGGATAAAGTCACACGACCTTCACCACACAGTATAAAAACCGAATTCTTTCTTTCTCTCTCTTTGTCTTTTTGTCTTCGGCCGAATTGGCCACCAGCTGCAGCGTGTCTTCATGCCTTTGTCGTGCCGTCCATTCCCTGATATATTTCCTGAAACCACACATGCGAAAAATCCATATATATATATATATATATATATTTATTTTAAATTCTATATTCGCCACTGATATTTTGAAATGGGATTTAGTATTATATCATTCATATAATTTAAATTTTTTAATTGATTATGAAATTGTGATTGAGATTTATATATATTTAAATATATATCTTTATATATATATAAATATTCTGTGCGTGTGTATGTGATTAAATTCCTTATAAACAGCTGGATCGATTTGGATGGAATTTTTTGTGTGGGTTCAAGTGCATTCGTTAATGGTTTAGATTCACAATTCGGTTCAATATCGCAATTAGTTAAAAAGACATTAATTAAAAACTCTAAAAACATACAACTCAATATTCACCTGCATTGTTGTAACCACGTTATTGTTATAAAAATGACGCAAGTTGGCGTCGAAAATCGATTTTCAGCCAAACTGGCCAAACCTGGTCTTTATTGTTACAATCAGAAGATGAATCATGCTTTTTAGCGTTTTTAGTTTAATATCTTTTCAAATGATCATTATATATGTAATTCTTCCGTGCGTGTGTATGTGACTGACTCCTCCCAAACTGCTGGACCGCGTTTGATGAAATTTTTTGTGTGTGTTCAAGTGGATTCGAGAATGATTTCGATTCACAATTCGATCCAATATAGCAATTAGTTAAAAAGATATAAATTAAAACCTTAAAACGCATAATTGTTTTACCCCTGTGTGCTGTTTATTCTGTTAATGCGCTGCAAGAAAAAAAAGAAAGAAGAGGGGGGGGGATTTTTCCGATATTTCCGCCGTTTTTAAAATTGCAATCTAATTTTTCTATCAAAATCAGACAAAAAATAATTACAGAATCGGAAAGATTATTCATTTCGCCACGATACGGCATATATGTTTATATAATTCTTCTGTACGTGTGTATGTAACTGAATTCCTCCTAAGCGGCTGGACCGATTTGGATGATATTTTTTGTGTGGATTCAAGTGGATACGAGAATGATTTAGATTCACAATTCGGTCACATGTAGCAATTAAATGAGCCAAAATTATGTAAGGGCGCGCGATTGTTCATAAGAAATCATGGGCAATATTCTTGAAACCACTATTTTGAGTGGCAACCTTCAAGGTGAAGTTGTACTTCTACCACAGATCCCAATGATTCTTTCAGACTCACCTATCCATTCAAATATTTGAAATTTCCAATTCACTTGGCATTTGCTATGATCATGAATATGTCACAAGGACAAACAGTGACAATTTGTGGCTTAGATTTAGAAAACCCTTGCTTTTCGCACGGCCGATTATATGTTGCATGTCCGAGGTTTGGCAAACAATCGCATTTGTTTGTTTATACCCCTCAAGCATTAACTAAAAACATTGTACATTCAATGGCATTACGGTAAATTTATTTTTTGTGCACTAAAAAATTATACCTGTTATGAAAATAGCTCGAGTTTTATGCTTTTCAACATTTAATCAAAACAAGTTTAAGTTTCTATTCAGAATAGCTTCTATATTTAACTTAGTTCATAGTAAATATATACTCACACGCAATTTATAGGTCGAATTGTGGCAATTGTACCTGTGATGATGTCAGGTATTGTAATAACTTTCTTTATAAAAAATTTCATCAAAACGGTCCAGATTGTTACAACGTATTCAAAAAAGTTTTTAATTTTTGGATTTAAGACGTGTGCACAGGACAAAATCTGTCGGGACCGCTAGTATATATATATATATATATATAATTAGAGCTACTAGATTAGATTGATACTTTTTAGTATCGTTGGGTCATGTAAGTTGAGAATATTTCATATATTTAAGAATGATGGAATTTTACAACATTGCACGGAACTGTTTTAATACCACCCATAACAAGATGCATAAACCTATTCTCAATAAAAATCTCGGAAACATTTTTTCCCCCATTCAAACATAAACATACGTTACACACTTCTCATTTTCAGTGCGATCGATTTTCTTTACAGATTATTTACGATCACTTCACAACATTCTCAATTTTTCACGCAATCCAAAGGGAGACTCTGAAGAATAACAAAATTTCTTCTGCTGTTAGACATTATACTCTACGCATATCTTAACCCTCCGCTAGGCACTTTTTAAAAAGTTGCTTCCATATGCGCGAGGATCTCTCAGATACATCACTACATACTTACGTTTGAATATGATTTAATTATTTTGATGGTGAGATTTAACATTAAAATATATTTGACATAAACAAATATTTAAAATAGAGTCAGGAATTGAGATATTTCTACAAAAAAACATCAAAAAGATAATGGTTAGCTATCACCGTGTCACCACTGATGACATCTTAAGATGTCTGTTGCAGTCTTCACAAATCACCTTATATATAAACATTGTTCGGGGAATATGGATTTCTCGTATAATGCATTGCAAAATTTTAATACTCTTTTCTTGATGTCCTGAGAAGCGGGGATAGTATCTTTTTTTCTCAAGTACTTGGTGATGCTTCTCTTGGTTTTTTGTCTTATATAGGGGCATTGTATATCATATATTTCTTTAATTATGTCATAATGAACGGTTCATGTGAATATATATATATATATATATATATATATATGTATATAATGTGATAACTCCCCAACCCTTGAAGTGTCAGTTGGGGTAAAACCTACCAGAACAACTGAACTCGCCTCCCGCATAAGGACTTTGACTTCCACTCCGGCGAAATTACGAAGAACAATGTGAGCGAACGACGCACTGGCTCTTGATCGACGCTGAAAATAGGACCGGTTTTGTCATGGCTTGGAGTACGGGCGGCTTTGCTGAATATTGAAAAAAAAAATATAACATGAAAAACGTCTGCACGTTGTATTTCTCCTGT
>BMAV01023678.1:34160-100655 GCA_019973955.1 Trichonephila inaurata madagascariensis
TTTCTTTGTAATTGGTAGGGGCGAGCCCTTCTTAGGTTGAGGGAATTTGGGGCACTTGGTATAACAGGCCGTGTGGCCGTAATCCTTACAATTAATGCAATATGGGTTATCCTGTTTCTCTTTGATAGTGCATTGTTTCGTTGCGTGTTCCTTACCGCATTTAAGGCATCTTGGCTTTAAGTGGCAGTTTTCTACCGTGTGAAAGAAATTGTTGCAATTAAAGCATTGAGTGACTCCTCTGACGAGGAAGCCTTCAACTCTAATTTGCATATATCCAAGGGAATTGAGGTCGAAATTTTTTAAGTTATGAGCATTGCGTGGGAGTGTGACTTGAAAGAATGGGAGTTTAGCCTTGGTTTTTTAGAAATTAATTGAGTTATGTTTTCAGCCATAAATCCTTGTTCCTCTAAATCTGAATTTATATCTTGAATTTTAGTGAAAATTGGGAGTCCCTTAATTACAATTTCTATTGGTTTATTTAATTTAGGTTTTATTACGTAAAATTCAAAGTCTGGGTCTGCTTCTAAAGTTCGGGTAAGTTCACGATATTCGTTATCGTCATTTGCTAAAAGTTTAATAAATTTTCCTGCATTTTTGTTAACTAAATTAGGGAATTTTTTATAAATTATTTTAAGTTGTTCTCTGAAGTTCTCTTTATTCATTAAGTGGATAGGGGGTGGGGGCTTTGGTTTGGGTATTTCAATGGTTTTATCTGTTTCTGCTGCAACTTGCGCTTGTTCATTTTCAGATTCGAGATCTGAAAAACTATTAGATATTGTGACTGGCTCACTTACCAAAGGAGAGACAGGCCTGGCGGTCTTTTTGGGAAAAGCAAAGTCTTCCGAGGAATCCTTTTTAATTTTGCGTTTTTTATTTTTATTTTTGGTCTTATTTTTATCATTCTTGGGGGTGGTAATGGTCTCAGTAGAATTAGTGCTATCCTGGTTAGCTTTTTCAGTACTGTGTTCAGTATTTAAGAGAGAGAGAGTATTAGTAGCTCTTGCGTCACAAGGGCAATTAAAGGTGGTACATGGGGGAGAGAACGAAGTTCACTCACCACAAATCAGCCTTTTTCTGTAAGGTTTCCTTCAGGGCAGCTCGGATAATCTCCTTCATCTCGTGGTTTTCTGCCGTATCCGGAGTTTTATTTAAATCTTGATAGTGGCTGGCAACTATGTCGTGTCCTTCGATTTCATTGCATATCCTCTGCTTTCTAGAACAATCATTAATAGGAATCTGAGAATCAGTCTCCATTTCTGACATCCTGAATCTCTCCAAAAAAAGTTGCACACTCAAACAAGCTTTGGTTACCTGTTTTATACTCCACGGAGAACGACGTTAAACGCCCTCTACCGGCTATACGTAATGCGCAATCACGCTGCATTTCTAATCATTTGCATATCTCCACAACATGTACCTTCATGCCGAGTTTCGTTATGATCCCGCAATTATTTCTTGGTTCGCTAATTTTTTGGCCATGAGTGTATAAAGGAGAAAAACGACTCACACACTAATTCACTCACTTACTCATCACGATATCTCGGGAACTATTAAACCTATATTGAAATTTGGTAGACATGTTCCTTTTCCCGCAGCGCAGGTTAGCTAAGAACCGATTTTACGAAAATCGAAACCCAAGGAGCGTTAAAAAAATTATTTTCCTTCTTAAACTACATTCTTGAAATTTGGTGTGCAGATTCCTTTCATGGGGCGAAGAGATCCGCTATAAAATGTGTTTTATAAAAGTCGAACCACCAGTGGCATTGCTGAAGTGGCGTTATAGATAATTATTTCCATTTTTGTGATATTAGACGTACAATCTTAAATTTTTTAAGCAGATTCCTTTCTTAGAGAAGACTTCTGCCACAATATGGTTTTTACGAAAAGTGACACCCAAGGGGTCTTGCGGTGGATTAAAGGGTGTTATAGATAATTATTTCCGTTTTTAAACTCTTAGATGTACAGTCTTGAAATTTGGCAAGCAGATTCCTTACATGGAGTAGACATCCGCTACAAAATGGCTTTTACGATAATCTGCTCCTAGTGGAGTTACTGGGGCTTAAGTGGCGTTAGAGAATTATATATATTTTTTAACTATTACACGTACAGTCTTGAAATTTACTATGCAGTTTTCTTTCGTGGAGTAGAGATTTGCTACAAAATGGTTTTTACGAAAATAGATCCCCAAGTGGCATTGCCGGGGCTTAAGGGGCGTTATAGGTAATTATTTCCATTTTTAAACTATTTGACGTACAATCTTGAAATTTGGTAAACAGATTCCTTTTATGGAGTAGACATCCACTACAACAGTGCTTCTCAAACTTTCAGTATTTGTGACTCAATATTCCATCATAATTTCCATCGCCCCCCTTCCATACAATAAAAATGTATTTAATTCAATCATACTATATTTAACGCCAAATCTGCAATACGACTAAAACCTCTTAAGTGCCACAGAAGTATATAAACATCTCGCACAGCCAGTGCGTTAATTGTATCAGACGTATATATACGTCTTTCCAAAGTAAGATCTTTTCTGTGCACGGCTATCCAAAAAAATTATTCCGAAGGTTTTGTAATGCAATAAAATGACCTTGATAGTGTTTGCGAAGGATTTACTTATTTCAGAGGATTTGCTATTTGTTCCTTTTACACCCCCTCCCTCCCCCCTTAATACACCACATACGCTCGCCTACATGTCAAACGGTGGCATTGGAGAGCGAATTACGCAATTTTTAATCGGCATTTAAGGGATAATTTACAAACCATGCGAATTATCAAGATAAGTGCTAATTTTATTTTACATATGACAAGCCTATATGGGGTCATTGGTAATTATTAAACTTTTTTGGCGATAAAAGAATATATTTTGTTCCGCTTCGTTGGATAACAAGAGAGGTTCGGTCGACCAACTGATGTTTATGGATTTTGACAGATATCAGGGTATTCTGAAGGCAGTTAAAAGAGGAAGAAGGTTTTAACTATTTTCTGAAAATAAATTTACATGATTCCTTTTTTAACCAATTGCATACTTAATGAAACTGTGTGTTCTTTTCTGACTAAATATTGATTCTCCATCCAGTTAAAATTAATAGAAAACATTTTGAATTGTGAGCGTAAGGTTACAAAAACTCAAAAGAATAAAACTTTGCTCATGTTATCGGGTCAGTATATTCAGTGATTCTAATAATTTCAAAAACTGACATTAACGAACTTATTTCATCCATAAAAGTATTTACAGTACCTAAAACAATACAATAATATTAATTTCATCAACTTCAGATATTTTTTTAAAAATCTGTTGTTGTTTTTTTGTACAATGCAAAAAAAATTTTGCAACAAATTCAAATGATGTCTATATGCAATATACAAATTCAAATGATATCTGTATAATCAATATACAAATTCAAACGATATCTGTATACAATATACAAATTCAAATACGTAGTAGGATTCAAAAGTTCCTGGACTGAGTCTATAACTTAAACAATATTACCATAAAAACTGCCGAAGTAAGACCCTTGAGTAACAACACACTTTGTAAAAATCATCGAAACATTTCTGGAATCCATTTTTAGCCATGTCCTTTAATTAAACCTGCGATGCACTTTTAACTTCATCTGCAGATTGGTCTTCGTTTAACATGAGGGGAACGATAGGTTGACCCACCCTATGCATGTTAAGATCCTTAGTCAGTATCCATTGACATATGGCCGAGGATATCCCAACTGATTCTGCTATTGCTTGAAGCCTGTTCTTACATACCGCCGCAGAAATCTTTTCGATGTTTTCAGCGGTGCTGGAAGTCTGCGGACGTCCAGAGCGTTTATCGTCTTCGACACTTTCCCTGCCTTCTCTGAAACATCGATGCCACTCCAAAGCTTGCAATAGCGATAATGTATCACAGCCTTACACCTGCTTCAAAATTTCGAAAGCCTCCATAGCACTTTTTCCAAAACAAACACAAAAATTAAAATCCATAATCCGCTCGACAAACGCAGTTTCATTCAACTACCGAGGACTAAGTACATCCGTCTACAAAATACGACGCCGTGGTGACCCACCGCAATGTGATTTGGAACAAACTTTTTTTAAAAAAAGGGGAAGAATGCAATAATATATAAATGTTACTGTAAAATTGTTCAACTGCAAAACTTTTCCACGATATAGGCTCAGTCCAAGAACTTTTTAATCCGACTAGTATATTGTATGCTGTTTAATAATATTACGAAATCAATACACACCAGTTGTAGTAAATGTTTACATTTTATTGTTATTGTTTTGACATTTATTTTAAAAATAATTCAATTCGTGATTTACAGCTTTCAATAAAGAAATAATTCATGTTCATAAACACTTTAAGGTGATGTTAACATATATTCAATATGTACCTTTTGTAGGAGAGCAATTCTGGTATGACCGACGACTGGTAAAAGAACTCATTAAGATGTGCAAGACTCTTTTCCCTGTCGTCGATTACGGGGCATCATACGCTCCTTCATTTCCAGCGGGGCAAATAGGATATCTGTGCTGTTCAACTTCACCTGTAAGTAGTAAGCATAAAAACAACTGTAACGACAAATTTTATTCTCTTGTATGCCACTTAAATACAGTAATACCTCAACTTATGCTACCCCGACTTCACGAACCCTGAGTTATGCGATTTTCAAATCTCGTCGGTTCGTCTTTTGTTTGATAGAAAAGAAATGGTAAAATTGTTGAAATTGGTAATGCGATTGAAGAATTTGTCGATCTTGCCAGACAAATAAGCTTAGAAGTGAATAGTGATGAAGTACAAGAATGGCTGGATTTTTTCCACAATCAGGAGCTGACAATTGATGAGCTCAAATACATGAGCAAGATATTGAAGAACTTTGAGTCTTCCGACCCAGTTCAATCAGAAGATCGAATAACGGGTGGGAATCTGGCAGAAGGCATCAGTTTAATTGAAAACGGGTAACACACACACAAAAATTTTAGACTCCAGACTCCAATGAGAAGTGCAATTTTTAACAAAACAAGGAATGAAAAATTTACTAGCAAGCTACAAAGAAATTTTACGGAAAAATAATCTTTGAGCCTGCAGACTACTTTGTTAGATTTTAGGAAACCTTCTACATCAAATTAGCTTCGGCTTACGATTTTGTATTTATATGTTATCTAAAATTTTATGAAACATTATTTTTTTCTCAATTATCATTTTCTTTTGTCTTTGGCTCTAAACAAAAATAATTGATGTGTATTTATATGCGAAGTGATACCCCGACTTTCGCAAATTAGGCTCCCTTCACATCAAACGAATCCAAGTCACTCGCAATCAATCCTATCTGATGGACCAGGATTCGGAGGGTAATTTCCCACTCACAAATAAGCCTATAACCAGTTCCTGCCTTCACACCAAACGAATCCGGTTCTATCCGTCATGAATCTCGTTCCCGCGTGATTCAGCAGGTTAGATTTTCTATCATTCATCAGCAGCCGGGAGCAATGGATGTTGAAATTTCTTTAAGAAAAAGTTAATTCAAATAGAATGTTGATTTTTATTGTTTTTTTACGTTATATATTAGTGATTATATCATATAAAGATTCTATTTAAGAAACTGATTTCAGACGTGTAGAAGATAATGACTTTATATTCAGGATTAACATAGTTTTGTTTTTATAATAATATATGGTGCTTAAATTTTTGGTATTCATAGTATACTTTTTCTTTATGTAAACTAACTCTAGCTCTTGTCACCGAGTGTGCAGGCTGTATTTTATCCCTGCTAATGTTGCGTAAATAATAAATTTAATTTTGCATGTATTATTTTATTCAATTTTAGAAATTCGAAAACTTCATTCTTTACTTAATAATACTTTAAAGCAAAAAGGGAGGGGTAGGGGAGGGAAGTAAAACACTTAAAGGGATGTTTGAAATAGCTTCAGAGATCATTTTGATAAGAGTTTATTTAATTTTGCGAGAAAGAAAATTAAACATTTATAAGAATGCTAAAATAAAACAAAACACCAATACTGTCGATAATTTTAATTGTTTAAAAAGATTCCATGTTATTACTACATGAATCACAAATTTTGTTATATGTTAGATAAAACAAACAAAATGTAAATGGCGTTGTAAAATTTTTAATTCATTAATGCATTAAAAAAACCAAGTGAAACGATTTTAAATCAAAAAATAATTGTTATATGCTACAGATAATTTGAAATGCATTTTTAAAACATTATATATATTACTTGTAAAAGTAGCTGCATTTTAATGTAACTACAATACACATTTATTATTTGTTACTTCTTTTCAGACTATAATTACACTTGATACTAACAGGGAAAGTATTTAAAAAAATAAAACCGTTCTTATATTTTTTGTTTCATGTATTTCAATTTGAAAATAAATTAATGAAAATACAGTTGTGAAATTAATAGCTTGATACCTTAATCGTCTTAAAACATCAAAAAACAGCATCCACTTTCTACAGCAACTGATGGAAAGATGATTGATCCGTATTGACTTCCTTGGCGGTGTCAAGGCGAATTTTGGTTTATTCGGAATCACTGTGATTTGGATTGATCACGATAGACTGGGATTCGTTTGGTGTGAAGGAAGCCTTAGACGTACGCGGTTATCATTGAGCCACACCTATCACGTATGTTCAGGGTATTACTATACATGCAGCGAACATTTTGCACGCACGAAGTTAAATTTTTCATCAATGTAGATTCCTCTTTGAGATTCTTAACTCTTCTTCACAGTCCACATACAGCTTCTTTCTTTTAGAAGCACAATTCTCGGTTTTTATTCAGATTGCATTCCTCCTTGATCAATACCTTTACTGGTATAGATTTTAGGTCTTTTCATAACCCACAATTAAACCAGTTTTTAATATGTTGTTTGAAATTAATCCTTCAGTGCACAAATAATGGGAATTACATTTCGTCCTTAATTTTAGGAAAGGATTGAAAGCTTGCTTAAGAAATATTGGGGAGAGGGAATGATTGAATTAATAGGTGAAAGAGGATTGTAGTTATAAAATGCTTTAATTTTGCATGGACGAGAAAAAAGGAAAGTAGAAATGCAGCTAGTGTTTATTAACGTCGCGTGAATGAGGAAGAGTAGGGTCTTATGGCGCAAGAACCAAATTCCATTAAACTGCACCAAACATCTAAAATAATAAAAAGGATGCCGACTAGGTGGCGTAGTTGGTTAGACGCTGACCTTGCATGCTCAAGTTTGTGGGTTCGATCCCGGACCAAGTCGATTGATTTTCATGATGTAAAAAATCGACAACGTTCACATATCGTATGATTATACATAAGCAGAGGCACTCTAGAGACCTTTAACATAATAAAAGGCTTATCTTAGATGCTCTTGGCAAAACTAAAGTCCTAGCACAACTTTGCATCGTCAGAGCTCAGGTGCCTCCCCTTGAGGAGGAAACTGGATATTAAAGTATTACATTGTGGCGATTGGTATCTACCAATATGTTGCCACACTAAAAAGTGATACCAGTTCCCAGGGAATGTATTATGTCTGCAATGGTGAAATACCAATCCGCAGCCTCATTTAGAAAAAAAATTTCTTAAGGTTACAAAATATATCTATAAGAGCTGGATGTACACAGTATTAGTAGTAAAAAATAAAATCTCAAATTAAATATAAAAACCCAATTTTGAAAAAGTAAACCCACACAAATTTTGGTGAGGTGTTTCCCCCCTCAAGTCAGATAAGTAGAAAGCAGATGAATCAAAAGAAAGTAATACGACGATGATTAAAAACTGGTTAATCAATTAAAATATGACGAACAGAGTACGGGACCTTGCACGAAGGACGTCCAGCAGCATCTTTAACGAGTGAAAAATGATTTTGTAGGAAACGAGTTTGCCCAATGCCTCCAAGTAGGACCTTATTAAAAAAAATTTTATCCTTCCATTTTAATTGTTATAAAATTCAATTCACACATGTGATGAACGTGTATATTAGATAACTAATAAAAGGTTGAATGCATTTTATTTAGAAAATAAGAAAATGCATTGTAGTTCGAAATCGAAGTATTTCTTCATGAGAATGTAACTCAGAAAGTATCAAGTCTGCTCGTCAAGTTTCGTTCAAACATTATCAAGCATTTGCAAAGTCATGTCAGCTGTTTCCATTGTTCGATTTTTTTTCAGTCTTTGATGTTGCAAATCTCTGCATCATAAATTCAGATTTTCAAGTACTGCTAGAAGAATTCGAACGGCGGGACATCAAGAGAATGGGTATCCATGAAATTGATCCTTCTCTACCAATGTTTCATCAAAACAAAATCTCTCACTGTTTTTTGTTGTTGTTTCTGATTCCACTTAATCTCAACTGTGTGTAGCACGTGCGCTGCTCAATGACTGTGGCCTCATCCTGTTGGGAAACACGCCCGACTACATTTCTCCTAATTGTAGTACAGCAAACCATTTCAGTATGTCGTAACAAACTATCGAATTAATCCGTTGTTAGGATTTATCAAATTCCTTTCGGAATTATGTCTAGACTTTTTTCGGAGATTTTATTTCCTGTAACCAGAGAACGCACGTTGAATGTAAACAAACAAATTCCCTGATGCCATTCGTAAAAAATTATAACGAATAAATTATATGAATTGAAGGTCATGTGGGTATAAATTATTTTCTCTTGCTTCGTAATATTGCGTTTCAGTTAAATTTTGGGTTTCAGTTAATAGGTTATGGATACTTTGTACAGTAAAAAAAATTAATATTTTTATTTATCCTATGTCCGTTTTTGAACTTTCAGTCATAAGTTGACGAGCAGCCCAATACAATGTAAAACGATAAAAACAGTTATCAAAGGTCTAACCAACAACAATAAAAGAAATATAGTTGAAAACATCAGGACATATGTTGAAGCGATTCCCAGTCCTGGGTACGTCGTGGTCACAAAGTGGACAGGAATTTGAATCCCTCTCTGGAACCTTTGAATTTAATGATGCGGGATATTAAACGCTTCATATGCCCGGACAGCTTCTTCTGGGATCCACTTTTGGCCGACGTATCTACTCCTTCATTTCCTTACATCCAGTAAAGTTTTGAGATCCACTACAATAATGCAATGCAATTCTTTATATTTAACAATTTATCTGTTTTTTCTCTGCAGATTTTGAAAACCTCAAACTCACAGTGATTGGGAGTTGTTACGGTCGTAATTGCCGTCTTGGAATCAACAAAACAGATCTTATTTTCCTTTTCCCACTGCTGTATCTTGTCTATGGCTAAGGAAAGAGCTGCTATTTCGTCAAAAAAGTTGTCTAAATGTTTTCCGATTGTAAAACACTTTATTAAAGTCTGCAAAGAAACCTCCAACTCCAGGATTTTTAATGGTTCGTTCAGCCGAACCATCAGCATAAACATGTAGCTAAGAATCATCCGGGTAACGTCATAGTAGTCGTAATAGTAGTCATTGCAGCATATTTCAATTCAGAGTCAAGAGAAAATTTCTTGCTAACATCAGAGACAAAGTCCAAATAATCCCTTGCAAGTTTAAAATTTTTCAATGGACCACAGTCAAATGCTATTTCCGGTTGTATTTTTCGAAAAACTGGGAATTTCGCACGATATGTCAACCGGCTACATGTGATGACCGTCATTCGCGTACAAACCTAGGCCCACCACCATACACCATCATTACTCATTCAGTCAATAGAAGGCAGTCAATCGAGCCGGTTTGTGCGATTGTAAGTCTTGTATTTGTTTCTGGTTGTTTGTACGAAAATTTGGCAACGTATGCTAAGTACTATATACTTTTAAGGGTCATAGATGGAGCTTACATGTATGTTGTGGCCCAGGGCCTCAAGAAGTCTCTTAAAACGTCCCTGTTTGCATGTACATTTAAAAATTTGACTGGTTAAAGACAGGTATATTTCAGCATTATATTGTTTTCCTTTAAAGTTGATTGAGAACTAGTGAAAATATTAGATTTAGTTCTAAATCAGGAAAAGTTCAATATTTATCTGCAAAAATGTCGCCGTAGGAAACAATCCTCAAAGTGATTTCTAATAAAGCTCATTTCTTTACATACATAAGTTCGGGAGCACTCGTGAATGCAATACAGATACACTTAAACCCTTAACAGTGACAAAAACACGTTCCATGTTTATGACATAATTGAAAATTAATGAAAAACTATTTAAATTATATATAAATATATATATATATATATGATTTAAATAGTTTTTCATTAATTTTCAATTATGTCATTAATATGGACATATATATATATATATGGAAACACAACCAAAGTCAATTTTAATTATTTGTGTTGGCATGAAAATTCCAGAATAAAGTGCTTAAGGTAAATGGGGACGGAAAATTTTTAGCGAAGCTTGAAACTTTGGCAATGGCTGTCTTGAACTGAAGTACAGAAATAAAAATATCTTTGATAGTTCCTAGATTTTGAAGGAATGAAAAATTTTGTTTTAGGTAAAGCTTTATTTAAATATTATAAAAAACATTAATTGGAGCAAGGTAGTCCTGATTGCGATCCCAACCGTGCTTCTCCAGAACACGCGTTAGCATACACCATTAGTATATATCTCTCTGATCCCTTAATTATTTTGCTTTGCTTATTACTTGGCTCTTCTATCCCAAAAGTTTGCCCTTAATTGGTCAAAGTTATTGCTTGATTGAGAAGACATGAGTAACAACAGTTTATTTATTTATTTGCCTGGACTTGAAATACATAAGAATAAAAATATCATTACGATTGTGTGTAGCTTGAGTAAAATTAATCCTTATTTTCAGGACACTAATTTCCGAGAGCCGTTGAACAAGTTTTCATACGAAACTATGAAAAAGCTTGAATTGAAATACTACACGTCTGATGTCCATCGAGCTGCATTTGCCTTACCTTTGATGATAGCAGAAGTAAGTAATTTATTGCTTTACCAAAAAAGAGATTTTTATGCTTACTAACTCTAAATCTACCGATATCCTTTACTGTATACTGTTCAAACACTTACACTGTTCAAACTGATTATACACTGTTCAAAAAATTAGGGGAGTACATGGATTTAATGAAATTACGCAAATATTTCTTCTGGTAATTAACGTAAAACAAAACATCCATATTCTAAAATGTAGCAGAAAACAGAAAAAGAGAACTTCATATGCAAATCAATGTTCAGGACGCCCAAAAACCAGAAAAAGTATACAAGTGTAGAAGTTGTGAATTCGTAGATGTTGTGTTTCGTTGTCTCAGTGATGAAATTCAAACTTTCAGCTGTTGTTTTGAGAAAAAGTGACAGAGAAATGTCACGACAACCTGTTCTAATGAAATCCATGGCTCATCGCATTATCGGGAGACTGGAATCAGAGCAAACACAAAGAACTGTAACAGACGCTGTTGGAGGAGCAAGAAATGCCATTGCAAGACTGAAATGGATTCCAAAAAACTGGGCATGTTCGGCATCGGCCAAGACCAGATCGTCTATTTTGTATCACATAAAATAATGACCTATATATCTTGTTGAGACCTGCTGGTTGAGACAGAACAGTAAATGCTACACAGATTTAAAGACAGTTTCTTTTGGTAATAAAACGAAGGGTCTCAAGCCAAACAATCTGAAATAGGCTTCACGCTGGTGGTCTGTATGCATGTAAGCCAACGGTGTGTATTCCGTTGACAGCAAGATACCGTAGGGCCCGAAGAAAGGGGGCGTCCCAAAATCGAGATTGGATGCCGATTGATTGGAGTAAAGTTCTGCTTAGAGACGAGTCCCGATTCAGTTTAGAGTGTGACACCAGACGTGTTTTGGTATGACCAGAAAGGGGCACTCGAAATAACCCTATATTCGTTCAGGAAAAATCACATTTCAGACGGGATTATTTGCTCGTATGGGCTGGAATTAGCATAGGTGGACGTACTGACCTGCGTATAATTCAGAATGGCATTCTGAGGGTATGAAGGTGAGATCCTGAGATCCCATGTCGTATCTTACGCCGCAGTTATTTGTGATTTCTTTCTTTAAAGGTAGTATATTGCCAGACCTTATAAGGCTAATCTTCTGGAGAGCTTTCTTGAAAGCGAAACAATACAGCACATACAAGAGGCTAGCATGCTCTCCTGAACTTAATCCGATTGAGAGTGTTTGGAACACACTCAGACGATGCGTTGCTGCAAGATCAAGGCCTCCTGTAGCTTGAAGAGCAGGAAGATCGTCAAGAGTGGAAAAGTATTCCCCTAAATCTCATCGATAACCTCATCGCATCCATTCAAAACAGATGTGCGGCATTCTTAGCAGTTCGGGTGGGGGAACCACGCACCATTTCAAACATCCTGTATGTATTATTTCCAAACAATCAGTTTTTTGGGCATTTACATGTAACCAAATTGTTGCCTTGAAGCACCATTTCTTACCCATTATACCATTCTAAATAATTAAATTTCCTGTACAATTATTTTTTGCTTCTTTATGTCTATATTGCGTTTCTTTACACCTGTATCCTCCATTTCATGCCCATGCATGGCAATTGTACAACAGTTTCTTCACTTTTTTTCTGGCTTCCTTAATCTTTTTGAGCAGTGTATAATAATACCTATTTTTCTATCAATGGCGGTCAAACGACCACTTTTCAAATAAACGTTATATCCTTTTCCAGTTGATTATGAAAAAATACATAATTTATCGTGGGCAATAAAACACAAAATAATTGTTATGTAATAGTTAGAAAACTTTTATTTATTTTAGACTGTAAATTTTAGAAAGAATAGAAACCGAAAAAAAAAATTACTTCAGTAATTTACATTAATATCGTTGTTCAAATTAAAATGAAATTTCTTTGTCGTCGTCACAGTTCTTGCATTTTATCCAAAATGCAATCCCTTCTTTACTTCTTTCCCCTTCATAATATAGCGTTTTGCATATCCCAGTGGTCCTGATATTTCACGGAAAATAGTATGAGGCAGTGAGGACCTTCCAGGTTCAGAACCTTCTTGATTTTCTCTTTGCCAAACTGTTCCATCAATTAGTTTCAAAATTATGATCGTTCGCTTCATATTTGTCTTTGAAACTAGAAAACAATTCCATACTTTTTCATCTCCTACACGCATTCTTTCTTCCTCATTATCCGTGACGAATTGCTCAGAGTTAATGCCCAATAGATCACACCAGCGCTTCTCAAACTGTGGGGCGCGCCCCACTAGGGGGGACGTGATAACCCTAGGAGGAGGCGCGAGCATATTGAAAAGTCGAAAACAAAAGCTTATTTTAAAAAAGTATTAATTTATTGGAAGTAAGCAAACAAAATATACATTCTGACATAATGAAAATAAAATTTCCAAAAATACATTTACACTGATATAATACACTTATAAATGTATCAGTAACGCACAATGTACCTTATAATTAATTTAACAATACTAAGTTAAGAACAAGTTTAATAATTACCAGTAACCGCACGCGCTTGTCATACATAAAATTACATGCAAAAATTAACACTTTTATCTCGATAATTTGTACTGTTTATAAATAATCCCTTAACTGCTGATTAAAAGTTACGCGATTCACTCCACAGTGCCACCGTTTTGCACGTCTGCACGCATATGTGAAGTATTTGGGGGAGGGGAGGGAAAAGATAAGAAAATCGTGTGAAATAAAGTAAATCCTTCACAAATACTGTCAAGGTCATTTTACTGCATTCCAAAGCCTTCGGAATAATTTTATGGATCGCAGTGAACAGAAAAGATTGTACGTTGGAAAGACGTATATATACACCCGGAGCAATTTACGCACTAGCTGAGCGAGATGTTTATATACGCCGGTGGCGGAGAGGTTAATGTCGAATTGTAGCCTTAGCATCAAAGTATCGTATTATCAAATTCAATCATTGTTATTTATAGAGGGGGGCGTGAGGAAAATTGTGATTGGGAATTGGTCGCAATCACAATATTGGGTCGCAAGTATTGAAAGTTTGAGTGAGAAGCACTGATATACACCATCCTCATTCTCAAAATATTTTTCATCTATTTCAGATCATAGATTGCATATATTATTTATTTCTTTTAAGTTGACATTTTAGAGGTAAATTTTTGAATATGTATTTGAATAATCCGCTAATAATAATTAGAAAAATTATTACAGAAATAACTACTTTTTATTTATTTATTACCCAATGTTTGTTGCCTATTATTATTACAAATGAAACAGGCCACTTCACAAATATTTGTAATGGGCATTGCTTTGCCTCCTGGGCTACAATCAACCGGCGCTCTGACCCGGCATGTAACTAACTATACATAAGCACAATCAGATGACATTTTCTTGAAAAACTTGGAATTTTGAGATTTCAATGAAAAAAACATTATAAAAAATTTCATATATTTTTCCAGTGGTTAAAAGACCGCTCACAGTAGTTAGTCAACGGTAGAATGCATATGCTCATCAGGAAAAACAAAGGACGAAAGATAGATACTGAAAAGTTAAGTAGCAAAATATGATATTGTGCAATCAGTTCAAAAAAATAATAATAAAAAAAACTCGAAATTTAACAATTTTGACTAAAGTTTCAAAGGCATTCATTTGACCGCTTTAGTTGGTTTAGTATTAATGTATTACTTAATGTTCTTGCTTGAAGTAATTTTTTCAGTTAGTTACACATTACGATAGTATTGATTCTATTATACGTTGTATTTTTCAAGAGGAATTAGACTTAGAAAAGAGCCCTGACTACACAAATAAATGTCTATAAAATATAAACTCTACTTATATGAACTTGAATGTATCAGGTTGTAATTACAATGTCGAGGGACTTATTAATTTTAAGAATTTTCAAAAATATTTAAACTTGGTGAGGAGGTTATATATCGTTCAAATTTTCACAGCATAAAACTGAATGATGATAATAAATGACGAAAACGAGTTTCTGGAGACGAGAGGACATGAAATATGTCATAAATAAAATTATTACCTCAATTAATGAAGGAAACTTGATAATTTCAGATCAAACACACACAGAATATGTCAGAGGAAATTTAATTATATATAAATTGAATTTCTAGAAAGACTGAATTATATACAACCGAAATAGATATTTAGTAACAGTATCGAATATATATTTAAAATTATAATTCTTTAAAATCAATCTTTAATGTGTAATTATATATATACAATGAGCGGCTAAATTATTATGACTGCTTGACCCTTGTATGGAGATCGATCATAACTTTACGTTGTTGGCACTAGAGGGCGAGATAGCTATTAAAAAGGAATGCAGAAATAGTGAGGCATCAATTCCACATTGTTGCTTGCGAAGGAATAGGAAAAACGTATGATATCTCAGTTTGAAAGCGGGATGACCGTAGACTCTCGAAACTTCATAACCAGTATCAGCACAACGGATGTACTTATGAAGTGTTCCAGAGTAGCAATTAATAATTTTTACAGAGAATGGATTACTAAGGAGAAAATTGGGTCTCGACTAAAGGCTTATGGTCATCACAGGCTACTGAAAGTTCGCTCGGAAAGGAGAATTGCGAAAGCTGTCCAGTCCAACAGAATTGTAACCGCGTTCCAAAATTGCGGGGAATCTCAATTAAGGAGCAATTGAAAACGCCTCAGAAAGAACTATTTGCTGTACATTACATCATAAAGGCTATGGTTGCCAACAATCTGCTCGAAAGCCTCCACTGTTGGTTGTGAACAAGAAAGGACCTCTCCTGTTCGTAAGGGATTGTACTGTTGATGGGTGGAAAAAGAGCATGTGGTCGATGAATCGCGTTTTTCACCATGCGTTTTAACCAACTACACAAACGGCTGGGAGCGAAAAATGAGAAAACAAAAGGAAAGCATATGGTTTCCAGCTCTATTTCTAAAACTCTTCAAGGTGGTGGGGGCAATATTATGGTTTGGGCGATGTTATCTTGACATTTTATGGGTCCTTTGATTCGTGAGGAAGAATATCTGAATGCCCAAAGGTCTTTAAGTGTTATTGCAGATCAAGTACATCCTGTCATATTAATAGTGTACCCTGCCAGGGATGGATACTTTCAGCAGGACAATGCTCCCTGTTATAGTTGGTGTTGTCCGCAGATGGTTCAAAAATATGGTGGAGACACTATCTTGTTTTATTGACTTGCACAATTACATATCTCAATCCAATTGGGAATCTGAGGGATGAGATCGGATGAGGTAGGATGGATCAAGTACCATCCAACTTGAAGGCATTGTAAAGTGCAGTTCATCGTATATGGTCTCAGACTCCACATATCAACTATCGATATCACATAGATTGCATGCAGAATTAAGGGCGAAAGATGGTCCAATATTGTAATGAAGGAGTGGTCATAATAATTTGGCTACTCAGTGTTATTACCAATGATGATACTGGATATCTTAAAAGTTAATATATCGTCAATGAATACCTAGCGATACTATAAGGTATTTAAAATTTAAATGTGCGGTACATAATAATCACCGCATAGATATCTAAGGTAAATATTGAAATCTTTACTTGAGCTTCTTGAAATTCAGTAATTAGTATATACTTCATGATGATATTAAATATTTTTAATCGCAATTTTTGTATTGTCTATCAAATGGTGAGACTATGTTTTGTAAAATATTAATCATTATTAAGTCAAATAAACAATTCTTTGATTTTCAGCACATCTTAGAATGATTAGATAGAATGAATGATATATAAAGCCACAAAATGCTCAAGAGTAACAACTATATTTGTTTAATTACACACACATGTATTTATTTTCTAGGAATTCCAGCTTAAATGGGAGATCAAGTGATATTCTGCTTCGTGGATTCATATCTTATTGATCAATGTAATAAATTTATTGAAAATATTTTTGTGCTTCATTTTTATTTAAAAAGGCAATAATATTTATCATTTTTGTTTTAATGACTTCGGAGTAAAAAAATTATCATTTATATTAACCAAAAAAAAAGAGCCAGTTAGTTTAATTACAATACATTTCCTTTTGTTTTCTTTTTATTCGAATGAGAGAAGTAAAAAGATTTCTGTACAATGTTGTGGCGAAATGTGCACAAGATGGCGGTCTTCCACGTTTTGTAAAAAGAAAATTAGTCGTTAGGTTTTAGTTCTGCTGTAGCACTATGTAGGTGATGTTTGTCCGCTCGTTAGGACTGTACGTTAGAAATATAGAATTAATATACAGGACTTAGAAAGAATAAATATGTGTATAGAGAACAGCATTAAAGCATGAAAGGACAATAATGTCTGGTGGAATTATTTTGGGGTAGGATTTATATTCATTAATAATTAGTTATCATAGTATATAAACCACTGTACCACACCAAGTAATGTAAAATGCGCTCATATTTTGGAGCATCGCATTGGAAATCAGTGTTGTGCAAGAATAGTGCTTGGTGTTATTGCAGGAATACTGTTTAGTTTTTAGTGTTTTATGAATTACCTTGCATCCATGTGAAGGTCTTTAAACGGGAGAGTACTTTCTATTTCAATATGGAATTAGATCGGCTTGAGAGAAAATATTTTTGAAGAATTGGAAAAGCGTATGGCATAAGAAAAAAATAGTTCCAAATTTTATCAACAGATGGCACTGTAAGCGTCAGAATATGTAAATGAAAATACCTGTCATACACCTGACTCATTTCAGTTGTTAAAAAAATGCCGGGTTCGTCTGAGAATTTCGCCATAATTGTCTCACTGAAGGACCGCGCTGTGTTTGTAAAGCTTTTTTACAAGAATAATGACTGTGTACCAATAGCTCTGCAGAAATTCCGCTCACTCAAGGGTATGAAAAAAGGCGTTGGGGTCCGATGACTGCCCAGGTTCTGGAGCAAATAATTTCTCCAGACCCTGAAGGTTCTTTTCATGTGTAATCTGGTAAGACAGAGGGAAAAAGTTAATTCAACGGTGATTGAAGAATTGGCCACAGAGCAGTGCAGGAGTTGAGGGGTAGTTTGAGACCGTGCAGTGCTCGCGGAATTGCCCGAACCTTGGACAAGCCTGTGAGCACGGTACATACAATTCTACGAAACAACCTGCATTGCTATCCATACAAAATTAGCCATATGCAGGAGTTGCTTCCTTCTGACCTGCTAGCAAGAGAGACTTTTGCTTTAGAATTCCTTGCTCGCATGGAAGAGGACAATGAATGGCCATGGAAAATTTTGTGGTTAGACGAAGCCCATTTTCTTCTGACAAGATATGTCAATACACAGAATTGTTGAATATGGACAACAGAGAAACCACTCGAAACTCAACCAATACCACTTCATCCTGCAAATGGCACTGTGTGGTGCGGGTTTACGGCACCATTTAGTCTAGTGTGAAGTATAATACTATATTAAAACAGTAAGCAAAAATTTTCTACACTCGTATTTCATTTTCTGCAAATTAAAGAAAAAGGAAAGAATACAGAAGAATTTATAAAATTTTATGGCTCACAACAGTGAATTTTAAAAAACTGAACCTCATGATTTTATTTCTTTTTTGAAATATTGTAATCGAAATATATTCATGAAATTTTAATACATAGATATAAAATTTGAGGTTTTTAAATATAATACTGTGGTGGCTGGAATAGGATCATATGTGACCGATATTTTACTGGATGAAAATGCGGTATTGTATTTTACACGAAAAGTAAATAAATAATCTTACAAGACTGCAATGAATAAAATTTTAAAAAATTATTTTAATGCATTTAAAATTAGTTAAAAAAGAAAATAATAATAAAAAAAAAAACGTAGAGATTATTTGAATAGAAATGTTTGTAAACATTGTAAGTTACTTCCCTACCCATTGTTTAAATAGCAAGATGAAAATACGAGAAGTAAACTCTCGATATTTTTTTTCCATACTCCAGAAGAATCAACTATAATGCGAAACGGCAACACAACTCGATCGACGAGAGCTAAAAAAATAATAAGGAAGCGATTCTCAAAGAATAAGGAAAAACTCCTGAAAACTAAATTCTCTATTTGAGTAATTAAATGTGGATATCGGCAAAAATCTTAAAATAAACAAATTTAATTATTATTCTGTAGAAAGTATAAGAAAATCAACTGTGAGATCAAATTTAAAAATAAAAAAACATTTTTTTAAACTATGATTTACAAAATTTCATTGAAAAAACAAGAAATAATATTAATATGAGCGGAAAAAATCGATCTTTTTAATCGTCATCGATTATCAAAATACACTGCTGGCCACCGTAAATGCAACACCAAGAAAGACAAGAGATATCACAACAAAATTTATTTTGTAGATAACATGTTGACCAAGTATCAAAGGATTAAATTTATAGACTTCTGTGAAGAGTGGTTCCTGCCAGAATCAGTAGCCAGAGTAGCCGCCATTGTTGGAGATCACCCCTGCCACACGCCTCGACATTGATTCAAAGAGACTTTGGATGTGTTCTTGGGGTACAGCAGACCAAGCAGCTACCACACGTTGCCAAAGTTGATCTGGTGTGGCAGCTGGGGGTGTAATCCGGGTCAATCGTTGAGCAACCATGGACACATGTTTTCTATCGGCGAAGGATCCGGAGAGCGAGCCGGCCAGGAAAGCAATTCAATCTGGTGATTGACGAAGAACCTTTGGACAATGAGTGCCACGTGTGGTCGCGCATTATTCTCTTGAAATATGTCTGTGGCCATGCCCTGAAGTTAAGAAAGGACAACTGGATCCAACACCCCGGAGATGTAGTGCTGGCTGTTTAAAGTACCGGCAATGCGTACTAGAGGAGTGTGAGAGTAATATCCAATACCGCCTCATACCATTATACCTGGTACAGGGCCAGTGTGGCGGTGCATAACGTAGCTGTTCAGCATCCTCTCTCCACGGTGTCTTCAGACTCGCATCCGACCATCGTGGTGTTGCAGACAGATGCGTGACTCGTCAGTAAAGACAACTTCATTCCATTCTGCCACCCACATTCTTCTTTCATCGCACCATTGTCGTTGGAGACGTCTGTGGCTCTGCGTCAAGGGTAGACCAAGCAATGGACGTCTTGCCGACAGACCACTCTGATGTAAACGGCGTCGAATGGTACGCGCAGACACTGAATAATACGTTACATACTCAATGTGCTGTGCTACGGTTCGTGATGTGACTGAACGATCCGTCACTGCCATGCGCACAATTTGCCTGTCCTCACGTGAAGTGGTGCACTGAGGTGGATGCGATCAGCCGCATCGGTCCGTCGTACCATCCTGCATCCAACGGTCACATATCCGCATTACAGTTGTTCGGTTTCGTCCAAAACGACTACCGATTTCCTGAAAGATAATCTACAATCTCGGTAGGCCACTATCCTTCCTCTGTCGAACTCGGATACTTGATCAAAAGCTGATTGCTGTTTTCTACGAGACATAACTGATCGTTTTTTTAAAAAAAACCACAAGAAAAACACAATTGCCGAACTTGAAATCGTCGAAATCTCCAAGCCTTAAATAGCACTATGAGGTGGCGCCACAGGCGCGCGTGATGTGTGTCTGCGCTGAAATTCTAATCATTTGCATATCTCCTCTCCGCTACTGCATGTTGTAAATTTCATGTTATTTGCATGCTTCCTTCAGGGTGTTGCATTTACGTGGTCAGCAGTGTAAAACCGAGAATCTGTGAAAAAAATTCAAAGAAACATCTCTGTTCTTTAAATGCTTATTTACAAATAAAACTTTGTGCAGCAATACAAAAATTATTTTCGAGATCGTTAGTTGATACGAATGTAACGGTTCAATTCAGCATGGAAGATTTTGCGGATGTATGAGCAAGAAGAAAAAAAAAAATTTGAAATTAACAGAGTAAATGAGCTGAATGCAATGTTCCGGGGACTGCTTAATATCGCGAATAAAAAAATATAAATGAATCACCATCGCGTGAGTGAGTGATTGTGAGGTTTAGTGGCGCAAGAGACAGTTTCGGCTATACTGCGCCAAACATTTGCTTAAACTTCTGTAAAAAAATTTAAAAACTCAGTTAAAAGTGTAAATTAATAATATGAATAAGGTATATTTAAGATCCCAAATTCTTTAAACAGTATTAAGATCTTTTATAATTGTTACACTATGTTAAAATGCTAAAAAAAAAAATGAAAATTAGAACATTGGTTTTGATACAAAACATGACACCGAATGGCCTTCGATATCCTTATATAACTTTGTTGCACACAAAAAATTTAGTTTATTTTCTTTTATGTTTGGTTGGTGTCACAAAATGAGAGAAACCGGTATTCATATGATTATTTATTAATTTCACATCCACATCGTACACAATGATATCTTCGTCATCTGATGTATAATGAACATAGCTTTTCTTTGTCTTATGTGGGGTCATTTTTATTTCAATTTTCGGTTTCCGTTCTTTTGTGCTCTTTCTCCTATTTTTAGAATTTTGTTTTAAACCTTTTGGAATTTTAGATGGAACAGAAGGTTGATTAGTGGATGTGGTAGTGGCAGTCTCCAGTAAAGGGATAGATAGCTGAAATTCACTTGATAGTGTGGCAAATTTATCAGAAGTTGTAGGAAATGGTCGTGTTTCAGTTGATAAAGATGAAGCAATGCAATTTTGGCTATAGTCAGGGGTAGTAGTAGTAGTAGAAATGGGTTCAGGTAACCAAGATTCAATTTGTATGGTTGGTTTTATTGAAGATGCGGATGGAAGTAGACGAGCTTGAGTTGATGAAGATGGTGTGGAGACGGCAGACATTGAAGACGAGGTACTTGGCATCTTATTTGCAGAAGATAATGGTTTCAAGCGTTCCAAAGGTGGAGAGATTATATTTGTTGTAACTGGATCTGTTTGTGTAGTTTTGGATATAACTAAAGGTTTAGCAGCCTGTGCATATGTTTAGAAGATCTGAGGAACTATTAATTTACGTGCTTCTAAATAGGAGATATTTTTGTTAATTTTTATCTCTTGAATTTGTTTTTCTATAGCCCATTTGCTAAATAATTTGGAATCAGATGGATGGGGCTGTGAACAATTAACACACTGGCTCTAGACTGCAATCTGTGGACACCTCAGGGGGCTCACCTTCTTTAGGTGAGTTCGGGTTTCACGCTCCCGAGGTACCCTAGTGATCTTTTCCTCTTCCTAAGGGGTTTACTGTCTTTGGTAAACATGGGCTTCACGAACCCAGGGTACCCTAGTGATCTTTCTCTATTTTCGGCACTTCTCCTTGCCATTCAAATTTCCCTTTTCTTCTTTTCCCGTCTAGACCACAGACCAATGTTACACAATGAACTTTGTTCAAAATTTGTTTTTTCTATTGAAAAAACTTTCTTTTTATTACTAACATATTATGGTTTACATTTTGTATTGTGTTAGTTTAGTTTCTTTTTCGTATATTTCTTTAAATACTTTGATTATGTTTCTTTATTTATTTTCGACTAACAACGTTGGTTTTCCAACCCGCATGTTTGCCGTGTGCGGCGTCCCGTAAGGAGGAAAATGGTGTTCTGGGGATCCTTTGCGTTCCCTTTGCCCACGCTTCTCCCGTAGGGAGGAGATTGATGGCCTAGGGATATCTCTGCGTTCCCTTTGGCCCACGCTTCACTGTAGACTGGTGGCAGGAGTGAACCCGCTCCTGTCAATCGGCTGGTAGTACCTCTCTTCGGTGTCCCCGAAGAGACACTGCTGTAGGGTTAGTGCTGCAGATAAGAAGTGTCGGGTTTACCCGTTGGATCCTCGCCCTGGACTGTAGTATTATATTCTGGGTGTACTCTGGGTAAGCGCCGTGCCTGGTTTTTGGCCAGATGACCGGCACACTGCCTCCCTTGTTGGACTCCGTGGTGGATGGAGGCACGCCAGGATGAAGTTGTATACGCGTTCTTATGGATCCAATGCTGCTGTGCCCGGGTAAAGGTCTTGTTTTACCCACAACTCTCAACATTGAACAGACTGCCAGTACTGCACGTTTTTTTATACTATCACTGCCTAATAATGAAATGTCTAAAAAATCCCCTTTTGCTATTTTCAAAGCTCTTCAAGCTATAGGCGAGCCAAAATCCATTAAAAAAATGCGATCAGGTGATTTACTTATAGAAACAAAATCAAACATTCAGTCAAAATCTTATCTGTCTGCAAAAACACTTCTAGATTCTCCCCTTATAGTTACCCCTCATAAATCTTTAAATTCCTGTCGAGGTGTCATTTCCGAACCTGACCTGTTGTGTACTTCTGATGCTGAGATCCTTGAGGGATTTTCAGACCAGGGTGTAGTGCAGGTCAGAAGAATCACTTTAAAGAAAGATACTCACATTATTCCTACTAAACACTTAATTTTAATGTTCAATAGCCCAAAACTGCCAACTACCATAAAAGCCGGTTATTTAAATTGTAAAATCCGTCCCTATATACCGAATCCTCTGCACTGTTACAAGTGTCAGAGATTCGGACACTCTCAAACTTCTTGCCGTGGTCAATTAACATGCTCTAGATGTGCATCCGTTGGGCATTCTTCCACGGATTGTACTCTAGAGCCGAAATGTATTAATTGTACCCAGTCCAATCCATCCGATTCAAAATTATGCCCGAAGTGGAAAATAGAAAAGCAGATACAGGAAATCAAAACAAATAAAAATATTTCTTACCCAGAAGCCCGTAAATTAATAACCCCACAGTTATCTCAAACTTACGCTCAAGCTGCCAAATCTTCTACTTCAAATAATTCTACACAAACAGATGAAAATATAACAAAAATAAAATGTCCACCTCTAAAATTACTTGAACCACTTTCATCCAAGCCAAGACCAAATATATCAATATCCAATCCTCTTGTTTCCACATCATCTTCAACCCAAGCAAACCTCTTGCCAGCCACTTCTTCAATAGCAGCTACTGTCTCAGATCCTCAATCGCCTACTCCTACACCTAATAACGCACTTTCCACCACCAATAATATGTTCACTCCACTTAAACCTTCATCAACCATGTCCGCTTCCTCGTCCAATTCCAATAATCAACCTCTTTCTGACTCAACAATAACACAGAATTCGAAAAAACAAAGAAAATCTCGGGATAGAAAACGGAAAAAAGAACTACTTAAAACAGTAATAGATATTAAAATGGCTCAGCATAAACCTCGAAAATTTACAAATGTAGAATATACAACGGATGAGGAAGACATGATTGTCTATGACGTTGAAAACGAACTCGAAACGATTCCTCAAGATAAATTCGCCATGAAGGAGTGTTACAAGAACAATCCTGCTTCTTATGTACGTGCGATAACTCCGTCACGATTTAGGAAAGGTTCTGACTAATTTTATTAATCACATAGATTGTTTAAGACAAACTTTTTTCATTAAGCAAAATTTTGTTTTTATCAATGCTTTTATTTTAAGATACAGTCTGACTTGGTGGGAACCCCCCCCCACACACACACCAAATTTTGTTTGCTTTTATTACTTGATAACTGTTTAATACGTGATTTGAAATTTTATCTTTTTAAAACTGTATTATTAATGCTTTTATATATTTTATCTAATGTTTTAATATTTTAACAAATGTTTGGCGCAGTTTAGCCAGATTTGTGGCTCTTGCGCCAAAAACCCCCACATTCACTCACTCACTCACGCAATCTGTGGAAGAATGACCAACAGATGCACATCTAGAGCACGTCAGTTGACCGCAGCAGGAAGTTTGAGAATGTCCAAACCTCTGACACTTGAAACAACACAGAGAATTCGTATGGTCGTATTTTGCAGTTCTAATATCCGGTTTTAATAGTAGCAGGTAATTTCGGACTATTGACGGTTAAAATTATATGCTTAGTAGGTAAACGTGTTGAGTCATTTTTTATTGTAATTCTGTTAACCTGGGTAACACCCTGGTCAGAAAGTCCTTCGAGAATTCATCTGATCTGAAAATCTGAACATTGGAAGAATTGCTCTGCGCAAGATTTCTGAGGTGCCCCCTTGGAAAGTGATTTATCCTAAGATTGATTTCACCCTGTCATGCTACTCAAATCATGCACTCCTAAGAGTACATACTGTACTTGGAACACAGAGACCTTTTTTCCGACTATGAACCTATCTTCACGTTTGGCTCAAAGTCTGAATCCCATGTTGGTTCGGCAGTACTTTCTCTGAGCACTGTAATTACAGACGCTCTACCAATTTCAGCATCCATTTACACTGCTGAACTTCATGCGCTAAGAATAGCTTTAGAACATATTTCACTATCATGCGGTAAAAAGTTCATTATTTACTCAGACTCCCTGTCAGCCCTTCAAAGCATTGTCTCTTTACATTCATCGTCTCATCCCATCCTTGTGGACATCACATATGCGTTAGCTAATCATCTTAAGAAGAAAGATATCAGATTTTGTTGGATCCCAGGACATGCCGGAATAACCGGAAATGAACTGGCTGATACAACTGCGTGATCAGCGACAAGCTTCTTCAGAAAGTTTCCCTATTCCACACTCTGACCTGAAAGCTTGCTTCAGGTAGAAACTGCAAAGTGTATGGCAATCAAACTGGAACCAACAAACTGAAAATAAGTTGCATAGTGTCATGCCCGTTCTTGCTCCAACGGTACCATCATCAAGCAACCGCCGTGAGCAGGTGATATGGACTAGACTGCGCCTAAGACACACCCGCCTAACGCATAGGCATCTTCTGTTTGGTGAACCACCACCCTATTGCGAGAAATGCAATGTCTCGCTATCGGTGAAACACATACTCTGTAATTGCTCACATTCAAATCATCTTAGACATCGGCTTTTTAACTCTGTTGATTTTACTATATCCAGTATTTAAACAATAGCATCAATTCCTCACTTGTGTTTAAATTCATAAGCATCAAGGGTTTTATTCATCATATCTAATTTTAATCTATAGATTTTAAGAAAGACGTATAGACTATGCCCGACTAAGGCCTTATGGCCTGCAAATCTTATTTAACTGTTCTTATTGTCTCTCTTGGCGCATTATGATCTAAATTGGTCCTTGCGCCATAAAAAAAAGAAGGAAAAAAAATCTAATTTTAATATTCCCGGCAAAATTGATTTATTATTATGTGCAAATATATTTTAAGAGTTATTGAAACCGGAAAGAATTAAAATAAAAAATTCGCAATTACTGTTAGTCAACAGCATATTTGGTTATATAGTAACAGGTAGTTTAGATTCAATAAATGAAACTAAGATTCACTGCGGTTTGATTCGTGACGAGGACTTAAATAAAACTTTAGAAAAATTTTGGAAAGTAGAGGAACCAATAGTTAAAAATAAAGAAAGTCTAATTTGTGAGGAACATTACGCGAATACACTCATTTTAGAACTAAAGAAGGTAAATATGTAGTATCTATGCCCTTAAAAGAGGATCCCTCATATTTGGGTAATTCGAAAGACATAGCCCTCAAACGACTTGGATCGCTGTGGGGGGAAAAATCGCTTTTAAATTTATACCGTGAATTTTTAAGAGATTATGAGAAAATTGGTCGTATGAAGAAAGTGACTAACGAAATTGAACCCGAAATAACGTATTACGCTACCCATCATGGAATTTATCGTCCAGAAAAGTCCACAACAAAACTTAGAGTTGTCTTTAATTGCTCTTCGTTAACTGATAATGGCATATCTTTAAATGACATTCAATATAATGGAGGAGTGATACAAGAGGACTAATAAGCGCAAATGCTCAGGTTCAGAACTTACACGTATGCATTTACAGCAGACATTAAAATGATGTATCTAACTATATTACTAACCCTAAACAGCGTAATCTGCAGATGATCATTTGGTGTGAAAGTGAAAATGAATCACCTAAAATTTACGAACTTTCGACTGTTACATATGACACTGTAAGTGCTCCCTACTTAGCACAGAGAACTTTAACCCAATTATCGAGGGACGAAGAGGCCAAACTTCCCTATAGAAGCTTCCGTTTTACGGAACAACTTATATATGGACGATGTCCTTCGTGGTGCTGCAACGTTAGAGGTGGCAATTGTTCTCAGGCAACAAATAAAAGGAATTTTGAAAAGTGCTGGAATGGAGTTGCATAAACTTTGCACCAATCACGAGAAATTGTCACCAGATCTGGAACAGAATTACAATTTTGCAACTTTAACAGAGACAAAAACTTTAGGAGTGTCGTGGAAACCGATCCTAGATTGCTTTTTGATTAAAGTGAAAGTCTGTTTGGACAGCTCTTATACTAAAAGAGACGTCTTGTCTACTATTGCCAAGATCTTTGATCCTGTTGGACTGATGGCACAATTTCAAAATCAAAGATTTTCCTCCAGCGTTTGTGGAGAAGTAAATTGGAATGGAATGACCTCCTGCCAGCTGAAGAATATCGAGAATGGCATCAATTCCTAGTATCCTTAGAGAACATCAACAATATAGCGATACCAAGACGTATTCTTGTCGCTTTTCCAGAAGATTTTTAGATCCATGGCTTTACCGATGCATCTGAGCGGTGCTACGATGCAGCCGTCAACTGCAAATCTAAAAATTTAAAGAGTGAAACTTTAGTTCGGTTAATCACAAGCAAATCGAGAGTAGCGTCTATTAAAAGCCTGACAGTTCCCAGACTTGGAATTATGTGCTGCAGTGCTATTGGTAAAACTTGTGAAAAGAGTTGTACAGCTACTTTACAACTAGAAACTGCTAAAATACATCTTTGATCGGATTCGATGATCGTCTTGGCATGGCTTCGAAAGGAAACGATGGACTTAAAAATCTTTGTTCAAAATAGGGTTGCCAAGATGCAAGAAATCTATCCTAATCAGCTATGGAAACACGTACCATCTGATCAAAATCCCGCAGACTTAGTCTCCCGAGGAGTTGATCCTGATAAACTTTTGCAACAAAAATTACGGTTTAATGGACCAACATTTCTTTCATGTGGTGAATATCCCGATCGAACTATAAACTGTAGAGAGAAACTAGATGAATATAATTCAGAACTGAAAAACTCTGTTAATGAACAAATTGAGAACTATCAATCGGTGCTTAATATTCATGTTAATGATTTTTTTAAACGACCTACTTAATCTAAGCAATAATTATATAACTATTTTACGTGTATTGAGTTTTATTTTCATGTTCATGGAAAATTTAAAGGGTATAAATAGAGTGACTGGTCCACTCACATTGAAAGAATTTGAGAAAGCAGAAACCTTTCTGGTAAAAAAAGTGCAAGAGCAAGAATTTTCCAGTGACATTAACAATCTTAAAAGTAAGGGAAGTGTGCAACCAAACACTATGTTAAAGACATTGAATCCCTTTTTAGATGACAATGGTGTCTTAAGAGTAGGAGGACGATTGTGTAATTCACAGAGTTTAGTTTTAATAAAAAAAGCACCAGATAATTTTACCAAAAAATAATATATAAATTAACTTTAATAGTAATAGAATATATTTTCATAAGAAATATTTACATGTGGGAACTGTATCTTTACTTAATCATATTCGAGAAAAATTTTGGCCGTTAAATGGTCGGTCAATTTGCAGAAAAATTGTATATAAATGTATTATATATTTTAAAGAGAAACCAATTGTGTCAACTCAAATTATGGGTAATTTGCCAAAAGAGAGGCTTACTTTGCTGATTATCCTTTTAATTGTTCAGGAGTAGATTTCTCTGGTCCTTTTTTCATTAAAAATAGAGGACAACGTAAAGGAAATTTGTTTTAAATGTATATTCGTATTTTTGTATGTTTTGTGTTTAAAGCGGTACATATTGAGTTAGTATCAGATTTAACATCCCAAGCATTCATTGCCGCGTTGAAAAGGTTCATGGCTCGAAGAGGCAAATGTGCAAAACTTTTTTTGGACAAGGGTAAAAATTTCGTCGGAGCTAGCAATGAAATTAAAAACTTTTTGAAATAGTCAGAAACCCTGACGAGAGAAACATTAGCTAATTACTCTGCAGCAGAAGGGATAGAGCAGAAATTTATTCCCGCGAGATCGCCCAATTTTGGAAGCCTTTGGGAAGCGGCCATAAAGTCATGTAAATATCACTTAAAAAGAGTTGTGAACGGAATTATTTTAACATACGAGGAACTACTTACGGTCACTGTACAAATTGAAGGAATTTAAATTCTCGACCGCTTTACCCCTTATTAAACAATGATGATGATTTCCAAGTGCTTACACCACAGCCCATTTTTTGATTAATAGGTCTTTAAATTCTCTAGAAGATCCTAATTTGACAAAATGTAAAGAGAGTAATCTCAAAAAGTTTCAAAAAATAACTAAGATAGTTCAATTAATGTGGAAATTTTGGAGTCGCAATTACTTAAATCAATTACAACAGGGGGAAAATGGATGTTTGAAAAAAATAACGTTGAAATTGGAGACTTGGTTTTAATAATTGAAGAAAATTTACCGACCTATAAATGGGCATTAGGTAGAATCGTAGAATTGTATTATGGCGAAGATAAAAAAGTTCGCGTTGTTAAAATTAAAACTCAGTATAGTACATGTAAACGAACCATATCAAAAATTTGTGTTTTACCAATGGAAGATCCTTAAATATAATTTGAATTTTTCATTTAGTGTACTTTTGGTGGTGTGTAAATTTGGCTCATTGTTAGTAAAGTGATTTGTATTTGTATAAAAAAAATATTGTTATTTGAAAGCTTGCATTTAGTGATTTATGTAATTTTATTTCTTGAGAATGTCAAATGTTGTATGTGTAAAGTGTTCTAGATATAACAAATATGAATGTTAATTTAGAAACAATGATTGCATGGTTAAACCTGTGTGTGTGTGTGTGTGCAATGCGGGGCAGTATGTTAGCTGTTAACGAACAGCGCCCTCTAGCTGATTGTAAAATAAACTTCAGTGTGTGCAACAATAACCTCGAGAGAGGTAGTGGATGGAGTGAATGAAATTAAAAAGTGACAGTCCACCACCAGTGTTTGTTCATTGTGTTGAGTCAAAACAACCCCTTTTTTTACTGGACTCAACCGGGAAACTGGTGGCGGAACATGGAGTCATCTGCTGCCTGTTTTTCGACCCACCTCGTCTCGTCACCTCGGATGTCCTTCGCTGCCACCTTGACCTCCTCATCTTCATCTTCTACCTTGGAATCTTTGTTAGACACTGCCAGCTTTCTCTGACAGCCTCCAGTTTTACACCTGGATCCCCGACGTTTTACTTCTACTGACGTTTCAACTTCATCTCGACAAGCTTTTCGACTAATGTCCACCTCTACAGTGCTCCTTCTCCTGTCCACCCTGCTAGTGGCATGCATTCTCTCCGTGTTTTCAACGTCTCTTGCTGCTGCTGCCTCGACCCTGCACTCTGCCAGTGGACTGTGCCTTCTTCGTCCCATCGAGTTCTTGTTCATCTGATAACGTTGTCAATCTTGACTCATTTTCTGATTGTCATCCCCACGTTTTTGTCGCTACTGAGACATCCACTTTCCCAAGTCCTCTTTGGATCCGGCTACCGCTGCACTGGAGTGCCGTTCATCTCGTCTAAGTACCATGATCTTTAATGCGAATCCATCACGATCCTCCCCATGACTCGTCCTTGGATGTGCTGCATCTCCTCCTGACGTTTGTCGCTCAGCCTTCTGCTGCCCTCTTCTATCTGTCTCTTCATCCTGGTGCTCAAGTGTGTGTTTTTTCCTGCCCTGCCGATAGTGCCGAGAAGCATCTTCCAACGTTCAGAAACTATTCTGCGAATTTTTGTTCATGAACTTTTTGTCGCATATTTTGAAGAACTTTACATTTTGTCGGAACGACCTTTTTATACACGCGTCATTTTTGTGTATTGCTGTGTGTGTTTTGTTCTCAGCTCTTGTCTCTGGCTGAACGTGACTTCAGGCGACAGCTTTTGCCGACAGGTATGACGTAATTCCCCACTCATTTCTTTGTCCCCGACGAACGCAGCACCAGAGAGCAGAAGGCACAGTTCCAGTGTCCACATTTGAGAATCCATGCCAACGTATCACCTGTCGTTGACCTCACGTGATGGCATGTGCCCCGTAGGTGCTACAAGTAGGATAAGGAGTTACCGCGCTACATTTTGTAGCGATTGGTTCTAGAGTTGTCTCCCTGCTCTGCATAGCTGCCGCCCTCGCTGTTACAATTACGCCTCCCTTTTGGCTGTTCCTTTTTTCCTCGACTCCCCCACCTTTTCTGATGGGTTTCTTTTTCTGTACTGACCCGTCCTCTGGATAGTCTTTTGTCTTTCCTCCCGCCGTTTTGTCTTTTTGGGCTCGGCCTTTGATCTGATCCTCGTCTCTATTTTTCTTCTGATCTCCACCTCCCACCCAACTCATTTTTCTCTACCTCTGACGACCTTTTTTAACTTTTTAGGTGTTTCTTGTGATTAACGGTTTATTCATTTTTTCTTGTTTTTTTACTTTTTCCTGTGTATTTATTATACATGCTATTGTGTATCTCGTTCGACTCCACCCCTTCATTGTTGGGGTCTGCGTTTTATTTCCCGGGCTGTATGGCTCTGGGTCTTATTCTAAAAATTATGACTCTAGATCATCATTTTTACTGTAAAAATTCTGCCTGTATTGAACTATGATCCAATAAAGAGTTTTCATATTCACTCATTTTATTTTTCTCTTAATTTTAAAGAATGTGATTATTTTATTTGTAACCAGTTTTTTTTCCCATATCTTTTCCACCTTTTTAAAGTATTAAATGCAACATCTTTACGACCGAAACATATAAGCAAAATCATACTCGAAACAATGTTTTCAATCCATAAAAAAAATTCATGTTTGCTTTAAAAGAATCTTCGAAATGAATACATTTTGAAAACATTTTCATCTTTTTTACAATCTTATGTTTTATATTTGAAAATTGATTGAGAATATAATACATTTATATACGAACTGTATGACTATTTCTGTGAGTGTACTATACTACTTTCTTTAAAAAAATACACTTTGAAATAGAAAGAAAAATAATTTATTTTTTTTAATTTGCAATAATGATAAAGAATTAGTAGGATCATACATTCGTTTTTTTGTATTTTTTTTTTTTTTCAAAAAATTTATATTCAACTTATTGAGAAATATCTCGCTAATATAATTTACCATTTGGATGTTTCGATTAACAAAATCTGCAACCAGTTTATCCCAGTCTATGCTTAATATCGCTAAATCACCATATTCGTAAATTCTTTGCTCATTTGTATATGTCATACACTCATGACTTAGTTGATTTTCGTATATTTCCAAACAACTGTAGCATATGAACAATGATGAAATATTTTCTTGGATATGATTACATAAGGAGTTCTACCATTGATGTAGTGAGAACTATTTCTGCGTCAATACAACCAAAGTCAATTTTTTTATAAAGAATATATTTAACCACTTCTTTGCTCAGAAGTTTCAGAAAAACACGCCCGAACATGATTGAAACAGTCTTCGACGTGATCTGCTTATGAATATCTTTTAATGCATTCCATTCCGTTTCTTTTAGCATGGAAGCTGAAGCCAAAAATTTTCGAGAAAAGTCCTTTCACTGTAAATAACACTGCAGTATAATATAGGTCACATTTTCGATAACAGTTCGGGAAAGTATGAGACACACACACAGTTCTGATAACAAATACTTTTCCATCATGAATTGCAGAAAATTCTCTTCCGAGGGCTAACCATACGGAAGGTGTTACAAGTAATTCCATCTTTGGTAGGTAGGAGAGATACAGTGTCATCGAGCTTGTATCGGCGCAAGTGAATTCGAGCAACATCTGCAAAATTAGAAACAACGGCGTCGTTGTAACTGCCCAAATGGAAATGATTCTCAGCAAGAACATCTGGTTTAAATGAAGAAACCTTTCCGTTGTCTTTATTAAAACACACTCTTTTTAATGGAGAAAAGTGTAGCACGCTTCATGGCTAAATCCATAAATTTCAATTCATTCATCACGAAAGAAGATATCTTAAAATTTTTGTGATATGGCTGGAACGTGCTAAATCTTTATCGTGAAGCAAAGTATAGAGAAGTTTGAGAAGAAATGATATTCAGAAAGAAAAAAAATTGAATAGTACAAGCTGACAACAGTAAGCTGATTGGTTTATTTTCATGACGTCATTTTGGAAGCAACTTATTGGTAGAAAAATGCTGATGTCATTAGTTTCATGACATCCATATTATAATCAGATTCATAAAAACGTGTTTTTAAATATGGTTTGATTACGAAATTTATCAGTTTCCATATTTTAATTATATCTATATATGAAAAACAATATTTCAATATTGAATCATAAAGAGACTAATTTATTCAAAAATTATTCCCGCTTTGTTTCCTCATATGATTGTTTGGGCAATATCCTGAAGAGGAAATAGAAGTAGAAAAGAGGGAGGGAGGCCAAGAGGTTAAGCGAACGACCATGGGAAGGAATAGCAAGGGGATGATAGACGGGGTCGGAGTGAAAAGGGATGCGGAAAGTGCAAGCCACGATCACAATCACGCCTCATTCTAGAACTCCCCTTTATCCTCTACTTTTGTGAAAAATGCAGACGATATTTAAATAAATTTCGAAATTTCTCGAAACGACGCGAAGCAAGCGGCTGAAAATATAAATTACTTTTACTTCTCGAATCGATTTAAATATTTGTTCCCTTCAAATATGAATGCAAATATTATCACATACACAAACCACTGCAGCTGTGTTTTTCAGTGATTTATACATGCAGAGAGAAATATATTTCTTAGAGTTAAAAATATTAAAATAAATTTCTATATTCGAATGAGACGAATACTCAAAAATGTGATAAATAACATAAAAAAAAAATGTCCGTGAGAAATTTCTATTTCGGAATGAGATGGTTAGAATAAAATTTATAATTAATCTTTAATTAATTTCCTTTTTAACTATTGATGGTATTTTTTGTAAGTTAAAAAACTGCAAGACAACATTTGGAAGGAAATGTTGAACTTATTTCACTGCAATCTTTGAGGTTTTCAACGAGTAACAAAATATCTTAGTAAGCGATTAACACAGTTCCATATAATTTACATCTTTATATGGAGGGTGGATTTTTATTTCTTCTGCAATAAATTCGAGTTATTTTCTTAAGATGCCAGACTTAGATTTTAATAATATTTCGTAAATTTTTAAAAATGAGTTTCTATTTCTTTTAATTTTACTCTGTACTTTTCGAACGTAAAGGTCAAGATTATTTCGTCACTGGTGTTTACTTTTTTTTTTTTAATATTTTAAACAGTTTCAAAAAGAATAGAAGTGCATAAAAGTGCAATAGAAGTGCACTTTTATGCACTCATACTTTATAGTGCATCTCCTTCCTACATTACAATCTATAGGTCTCCATAAAAAGATAGTCCCTTTGAATTTTTTCTGTCCCAAAAACTTTTCATTTCGTGCCCGCGCACGTGTGTGTAAGTCGTATTTTGTACAAAAAAGAAAAAAATATATCGTCACTCATACCTCATACAGACAGTTTGAATTATCCTTACACATATGTTTTCTGTCATAGATTTCTGAATGTTTTAGGTACATTTGTGACGGGTTCTGTCCGCGGATCTTCTACTAATCCTCTTGGGGAAACTATTCTTTAACTGTAATTTGAGTTTAAGAACCGCTTTCTGTCCTGATGACTTGATTTTATGCTAATTTAAATGCTATTTAAACCCTGGCATTGGGTGTATTAGGTTAAGCATGGAATACTGAAAGTTTAATCGCTGAATGAAAATTGTAAATAGTGAGTTGTTCATGCTGAAGTTAGCTTGACCACGGTTCAAAATTACTAGGTCAATCATTGGAAACCCTAATACAGCTGAATAGAGCAACGTTAATATTTACTCCCTAACCCATACAAATTCAGAAGCAACAGCTACAAGCATTGTTTAGGAATTTTAGATGGCTTTTCTCTGATAATCCGGGGCCAAGGCAGCCTAGTGGTCACTGTAACAGACTCGTGGCCGGCGTATCACTAGTTTAAGCTTAACATCGCTGAAGACCCGCCTTGTAGGGGAACGACGCACGTAAAATCAGTCGAGAACTTAAACGCCCTCCTGTTAGTGTGGTATGGAAGTTAGGAAAGTGGAGTTCCAGCTCCAATGTCATCCTCGCCACTTGACCATTGTTCAAAATTACGAATTCCGTCGCTCAAAGGCCTCGAGTAACTGAATAGTGCGACGTTAACATTCACTAAGATAAGCTGGGGCTGACGCATGTGCTGCATCATGAGATTGATACGGGTGATAACTAATTTCTTGTGTATAAAAAAATTGCTATATTTTTGTTACCTAAAAATAACTATTAACCTAAGAATCTCACACAAAAGTTAAGTAAAAAAAGTGAAAAATAAAAAAAAGTATTGTAAGATTTTTTAAAAATATTCTCCCCCAAAAGTTTGGGGGTTCATTCCCTACTTCAGATTGCTTACTCAACTAAATAATTTATAAAAAAGACACACACACACAAGAATCCGAAAAAAAAAATTTAAATAGCAAATTAAATAATGAACAGTTTTAAGTATAAGTACCTATACGTCATCAGCACAAATCAAGATATCAGGATTTTATCAAAATAGTTACGCTAGTAGCCTACGAAATGATGTTCCTTTAAAAACTAAATATTTTTAGTTAGCGAAGTGATGTTCCTCCCACAGAAACAAAATCTGATCAGAAAAATATGACTCATTTCTACGACAAACTGATAAAATTCCCCCACTGCAAAATTTATGGAAGTCCACGAAAATATCTTTGGATTTTGACCAATGAACGTTATGGATTCCGAATTGAAGACGGTATCACGGGTGGAAATTGACCTGTCCTATACAAATTTGGACGAAAATCAGAAGCTGCAGTTATATCCATTCTTTAGAAGGGCTTTTCTTCGATGAGCCGGGTTTGACGTATTTGTTGTATCGTGATATTGATACGGGTGATACTCCGCCAGTTGCATCGAGACCTTATATGTATGATAGGGTAAAACAGGAGATAATATACTATCATGTTAGTAAAATGCTGGCGAAGGGAACGAATATCCCCATTCAGTCTCCATACGCATCACCAGTAGTGCTGTGTCGAAAAACAACTGTTTACCTCCAGAGTCGCCAGAAGCATACAGGTTTGGGATAGACTACCGCAAATTAAACGCAATAACCAAATAATCCTGTTAGCCTAAGAGCCCACGACTGCCAGACCTTCGTTATTTTATAAAAGCTGAAAGTTTCTCTGCGGATATCACCAACACAGGTAAGAACGATCAGCGAGTATGGAGTTTGGATTGTGGTTACTTGAGCAGGTAACAGGTAGTAAAGGTGCATAAAATAGTACCTCAACTTCCATAAGGTATAAAGCTCAATTTTTTTATATTTTCTTCGGAATAACATTAGAAATCACGTCATCCATTGCCGGACACTTAGTGTAGTTGCAACCCCCTGCCAGACATCCCTTAACTTTAAAAAAAATAATTATACTTTCGTTATAGTATAAAAGCTGAATTTTATATATGTTACTAGAGGACCTATAAAAAGATGTTACCTCAAAAGCCGGACAGTTTTAATGGTTTTTACATCTTGCCAGACACCTTGAAAGTCTGCTGCAGGTGCGAGTTTAAGGCAACTGTTCAAGCGGGTGTGAGTGAGATAAGGCGTTTAGTCTATTGCGATCGCTTAAGAAATCCAATGAAAAAATAGTTTTATTACGTTTATAAGCATCTTATATAAAGTATAAAATATTATTTTATTATTACTAAGTACAAAAAAAGTATTATTACACGTAAAAATCATACATCATTTTCGTTGATATTTTCACCTTCGTTAGTACTACTCCAATCAGTGGCTTGATTGTCATCAATATCGCTTTCTCCATTAGTTTCCGAAAAAATTAAGCAAGTTTATATAATTATGAATAATTTAAAAATTATGTACAATAATTTGACATACTAATTGCATACCTGATTGAGTTTTAAATGAATCACTGACATAACTTGGTAGTTGATCCCCTTCAAACCATTTAAAATGGTATTTATCATTTTCGAATGCCCAGCCATTATTTTCTGGTTGATATGTGGCTGGACTTTTCAGATGAGCATTGTTCCAAATTGTACATGTATAGTTTGCTCGCAGAAACTGCTGCAAACTTTCTGCTCGCAAACTGCTCGCTTTTGAAAGGTGGTAGATTGCTAGCGTCAAAATTTCACGACTTCTTTCGTTCAAAAGCTTCGTTTACATCAGAGATTGTATACAAATCGATGAACATTTGAATCGAGCGGCATCAACATCAATTGCATTACCGGCATTGTATACATTGCATATAAATCTCTGAATAATATTAAAGACGTTTTGTTGTTCATCTGTATTTTCAATTAATTCGCTCGTACCGAAGCTTTTGAAAGCTTCCTGGTACTCTGGATTTTTTTTTAATGTTTTGTAAGGTTTTAATTTTCCGTTTCTGAAGAATGTGTGCACGATTAAAATCACATCCTATGATGGCATGATATCCAGGTAAGCTCTGACAAATTAACTGTCTTAACTTTGTATGTATTTTGGTTAGGTCCACATATATCTTAAATTATTTCCAATATCCGTAAGCATCCAAACAACCGAATCATTTTTAAGAGGGTGCATGTTACCAAGCATTTTATATAGCAGCAATATCAGTATCAATACTTCTGATTACTCTTTCTGCTGGATAGTTGATTTTACATGCATGGTATACTGTCTTTGTATCTGCTTCCTCATGTGCTGGGCATGACAACTCTTGAGACAACTTTGTTGAATTCATTAATAGTGAAAGAATGACATTTACTGAAATTTATGTGTATCCAATAAATGGAACCAGTTCATCAGTAGCCCAATGCGAAATAAAAAAAAATCAACCAGAGCTTCTTTAACATTTAAAATTTTCAGCTTTTTCGTGAAGTCACTTGATCGAATTTGCTCAGACCTAGTTATGGTGTACTCTAATTGCGCAGATTCTAACCGTTGAGAATGCTCGTAATCTTTGATCGATGGTGCAAAGCAGGGATGTCAAAATTAGACCTGCATTTCGACCTGGTATTTTGCCAGGTCGTCGTGTAAACGGGTGCAAAGAGGATGCGACCCTGCATTTTGCCGGTATTTTTCGTCCATGTAAACGGGGCCTAATTGCGCAGATTCTAACCGTTGGGAATGCTCGTAATCTTTGATCGATGGTGTAAGCAGGGGTGTCCAACACGCGGGCCGCATGTAGCCCATCAGTACGTAAGTTGCGGACCACCGACTCTTTTAAAAAAATTTTAAATATCAGGTTTTTAAAGGTTTTTCATTTTCAAATTTATTTATGGGGAAATTTATATATATATATAAATCTACAATGTATTTGCCTGTTAACTGTTATTGTTTTAAAATAAATCCCCCCCCCCGTTTTTGATAATTGAAACCTCCGTTAGATTAAAATAGATTTATATTTTATCAAACAGTTACATTTGATTTTGCTATAATAAATTACTTTTTTAATAAATTCAGAATTGCATTATGCATATCCTTTCCTATGGATGGTACATGATTCTCAGTGTGTGCGACTTTCATTTCTCCTCCTCTTCTGTTTGGAGTTCTCAAAAAGTAAGAGGCAGTCAGAGATGTTTTATAAAGTTTTAAAAAATTATTCAGGATGGTTAAGACAAAAGGCAACGTATACTTAATCGTTTGAGAATGACAGCACAATCAAATTTCAACAATGAGTAACGAAAGATCAATTCAAAAGGAACTCCGTAATTTTCAAGAAAATAGCAATTGTAATATTTTAAACATTATTTGATCATTTTATTATTACATTATATAAACATTATTATATTATCTATGTCTGTATACATGAAAAATAATGAAAACAATAATAATTCATTTTGTTTTAAATTTTCACTCCAATAAATGTTTTTTTTTTTGTTGTTGTTGTTGTCTCCAAAGATGATATAAAGGAACATATTTTTATGTGCGGCCCGCGAGATTATAATGTTTTTTCGAAGTGGCCCGCAAGGTCATTTGGGTTGGACACCCCTGGTGTAAAGTATTGATCAAAGATCACGTCAATTCTCGATGTTTGTAATTGAGTGCCATTTGCAACAATTGTTTTGAAATTTTTCCAAATGTTTTTGGAACATTTTTAATTGTTTTGTAATGGGAAAAAACCATCAATTATTAGAACATCTATTTCATGTGGTTGCTCATGCTGGACCTCTTTCTCTAGGCATTTCATCAAAGCAGATTTATCGGTCTTACAAATAGTGTCATCCAAATGGTACATGGGCAATGGTACTGAGGTCATTGGGTAAGACAAAATCTTTGAAACGTCTACATTGTAATCTAGAGATCCCCCACAGCATGCGTCCAAATAAATCCTTTGGATTTTAATTTCTTGAATTTTACCACCTACTTGAACTTTCTTCTTTTTCTCATAATCTTTGGAGAAATTGTCAATGGACATTTTCTTCATATCTTTTTCAAAACTGTTAATATCTGAGAAATATTCGGAAAAAAATGTTTTACGTTGGTAATCTCCTTTTTTTTTCAATACTTAGAAGGAATGCCTCTACTGGGTGGTGATGTGGATTTTCCAGATGAAATATTTATCAGTTGGTCTTTGGGCACTTCTGAGCAGAAAGGATTAATAAATCGATCGAAGGTAGCAATAAATTGTCTCAATTGTTTGGTATTTTTCCGGGTAATATGATTTAAGTCTGTTGAAACATTTTGATGAGTTGGCAGTCCTAGTTCTAGATAAACTTGATTTATAATCGTGGAGCCAACATCATGATTACGAGCCCACCAATGACGTGCCGAAATTGAATTTGTTAAGTATATAACACCTGTGAGACTTCTAGCAGCGTCTGCATTTATAGTTCGCTCTAATACCAGGTCAATCGGTTGTCTAGAAAATGGTTTAGTGGCCTGTTTGATACCAAAGCAACTTTGTTTAAATTCTTCGTTTAAGTCAGGATGAGTTTCTGCAACTTTCAGAAAATTATCATAATATTTTACGGTCCACCAGGCATAATTTTGTTGGTTGCATTGTAATGGCCTCCCACTTGGGGAAGCCATCTCTCCTCATCTACTCGACCTAAATTTGTAGGAGGTAAAGATTGATGACCCAAACTAGCCATGAGAAAAAAATCCAATTTATTATTACCAAATATAATAATCTAAGACAAGCCAACTATAGAGGGAAAATCTAGAGTGATATAACAATAGTTTAAAACCCTTTGTGAATAAGCGCATGAAATCCTAATAGCTTAACTTTACTCAAAGTTATCTCAAGAATCCTAACTTCCTTAATTTATTTTAATAGCTAAAGCCCGTCCTATAATCACACGTCTAAATTCCGATCCTTACCGTAACAGCACTGCTTTCCACAACTCAGCTTCTTTTCCTTCTCTTTACGATTACTAAACTTTCACTATATATATATTAACTAATCTGCATATCAAGGTCTCTTGAGGGGGATGGCTGTGAAATATATAATCACGTAAAGCCCCGTCACAGCATATAAAAAATATATTTGTAATTTTAGGCAATGTTGATATGAAAAGTTCAAAATCCCCAGTGCGAATGCTCCATGACAGGTCCAAGTAATGATATATAAGATTGATGTAAATCTCAAGTAAAATTGTGAAGTTTTACCAAGCTCACCATTGAGACATCTTTGCTTGAAAATATTGTAATTATTCATCAATTCTTTCAGATTTTCATTTTCAATGTGGAATGACGATATTTCACAGTTCTTCACAGGAGTAGTAGTGACAATGAAAATATCAACGAAAATGATGTATGATTTTTACGTGTAATAATTCTTTTTTTGTACTTAGTAATAATAAAATAATATTTTATACTTTATATAAGTTGCTTATAAACATAATAAAACTATTTTTTCATTGAATTTCTTAAGCGATCGCAATAGACTAAACGCCCTATCTCACTCGCACCCGCTTGAACAGTTGCCTTAAACTCACACCTGCAGCAGACTTTCAAGGTGTCTGGGCAAGATGTAAAAACCATTAAAACTGTCCGGCGTTTGAGGTAACATCTTTTTATAGGTCCTCAAGTAACATATATAAAATTCAGCTTTTATACTATAACGAAAGTATAATTATTTTTTTAAAGTTAAGGGATGTCTGGCAGGGGGTTGCAACTACACTAAGTGTCCGGCAATGGATGACGTGATTTCTAATGTTATTCCGAAGAAAATATTAAAAAAATTGAGCTTTATACTTTATGGAAGTTGAGGTGCTATTTTATGCACCTTTACTACCTGTTACCTGCGCAAGTAACCACAATCCAAACTCCATACTCGCAGATCGTTCTTTCCTGTGTTGGTGATATCCGCAGAGAAACTTTCAGCTTTTATAAAATAACAAAGGTCTGGCAGTCGTGGGTTCTTGAGCTATGTTATCCACTACCACTCAAAGATAATCTAACTACAAATATCCCCATAGCCAGATTATGTGACGACGCTCTATCTTAGGTCGGGGTATTTTCAATTAAGAGGTTAATCCAAAAAGATATTCCAAAGACTGCTTTCATGACTTAGAAAGGTACATATGCAACAACTGGGATGAAATTTGGTGTCTCTAGAGCGGCTCCGAAGTAAAAGAGAAGTTTCTTTGTGTCTATATGGATGGTGTGATTATTGCTTTACAATCGTTTGTGCAGGATGCTCAACACTTGAGGGAAGTTGTTTCGGTTCATGCAGGAAGTCGGTTGGACATTACATCAAAAAAAGTTTCGTTTCGCTTGCGAGAAACTCAAGTATTTAGGTCTCATTATTAGCCTTAAGGTGTGTTTGCGTAGGGGAAAATCAAAAATACAAATTATATCATAGATGAAACCTCCAAAGAACACGGGCGAAGAAGCAAAATTTCTTGGTATGGCGGGGAGGTATCAGAAATTTATTAAAGGTTATGCGGCGTTGTGTGAATCTTTATATTATTTGAGAAAATAAAATAAAATTTGAATGGTCAAAGGAGGCACAGAAACAGTGGCGCACACAAAAAGTTGCCTAGGGTGGGGTCCAGGGTCGAAAGTCCACCATTTTGGTATCATGCGTCAATATACGCCGTTAAACATATTCTTTTGATTTTATCGATTTTGGGAACAAAAAACAGTAAGAAATAAATTAGTGAATTAATAATTAGCATTAAATAATAAAATAAACTGTTAATATAACAAATAATTTAATTTTACGTACTTATATACATAGGACTTTCATCAATCAAAAAAATAACCAAGGGGTGTCCGGACTCCCCTCCCATAGGCCAGATTTTAAGAGTCTATTTCAGTTATATACGGTTTCCAGTGCAGTGGGTGTTGACGCAACGGGAGAGATACATAGCATACGCATCTAGAACAATGAACACGGCAGAGAAGAATGGGCGTTGAAAAAATTTCGGACCTATTTTGAGCAGTTACCGGTTAAGGTGATTACTGACATCGCAACATTAACTAAGTTAACTTATGGGAAACACTTGTCAAGTAGGATGATGCTTTAAGGACTTTAAGTTGGCAAAATACAATGTTGTGTGGTAATATATTCCAGGGAATCAGAATGTTATGGCAGATCTGTAGTTTATTTTATGGCAGTTATGAGGGAAAAAAACTATAGTATAGTAACCTTTATTTGAGATGTTCACACTTCTCACCGTCACCTGCAGTGTATATTTGGATCCTCCATTGAACATCACGTAGCGCACGTTGCAGCATAGAGCGTGAAAAGTAAGCTCAATGCGTCCTGTAAGGCACTGCAATGTTTGTAAATAGGTCAGATACACCCCTGCTACTTAAGGTATCGAAACAGGAATAAGTTCAGTGGAGTCAGGGGAGACCGCCATTTTCTATTATTTGGCCAATATGACAGCGCACCTGTCTACAAGACATCTCCAGTGAAGCAATGCCTCATCAAGGAATTTGGGAACCAAATAATCGAGTGTGGCAGTGTCGAGGAACGGCCTACACGTTCGTCTGATGACTCCACTGAACTCTTTTCTTTGACGATACCTGACACAGCAAATGTAAAAAACCAATTCACAAACATTTCAGGATGTTAAAGACGCATTACAGAGGCTTGAGCCAACGTGTCACGCTCTATGCTCCAACTTGACATTCAATCGAAGATCCAATTGAGCATTGCAGAAGACGGTGAGAAGTTTGAGCATATCAACTAAAGGTATAGTTATTATTATTTTTTTTTTCTCTGATAATTTTTCTTATGTCACAGTGTAGATAATAACGGGAAAACAAATGCGTAGTTTAATCGTTCTATTATTTGCATTATTGTCCACATGGTGCCTTTTCGTATTAAATAGATAATGCCCAACAACTTTGTAAATCAATTTCTTCCCCATCTCTTTCTGTTTTTGAAAAAGGAATTATATGTCCGCATTTCTCCACCTGGTGGCAATGGAGGAGGTTTTATTCAGTAGCGCAAGGCTACTATATTAAACCTAAACACAGCTTTAATATAGTAACAGCTGTTCCAAAGTTAAGAGGGTAGCAAGTTAGGGAGAGTGAGTGAATATTAACGCGTCGCACTATTCAGCTACACGAGGGCTTTTGGCAACGAACCTCGTCATTTTGAATCATGGCCAAGTGACGAAGACGACACCTGAGTTGGCACCCCACTCTCCAACTATCATAACACAACAACGAGAGGACGTTTGAGCTCTCGGCAGATTAACGTACACCTCTCCTCTACACGACGGTTCTTCAGCGGCACTAGGCTTGAACTTATGACACACCGGCTACAAGTCCGTTACTTTGACCACTGGGCTACCACGGCCACGTAAAGAGGGTGGCAAAGGACTTTAATGTGTGGGCATACTACATAGTCAGATTCTTCTATAATAGAGAGTAGTTATTAAATTCTTGCATTTCTCAATAAATCTTATACACAAATACTGATTTATATAGAAGGTATCGGAATGTAAATTTTTGCAAATTATGTAGTTAGCGCATTAATTAGTCAGATCGAAATTTACCTACACGCGAAAACAGTTTTTCTAGGAATACCAAAAACATCTGAAATATTTCAATTGCAGGAATAATTAATTGTTTGAAATAAACAGCTATTTGAAAAGCTAAATATATATTTTTTTTAAGATTAAACAATGTAACCAGCTTAAAATTCCATAAACATTATTTTTCTAATATATGTATGTATTGAATATAAATAATTTCATAGCCTGTTTAAAATGGGTTATTTTAAACTTTCGATATTTAATGATTCCTATTTAGCTTACTAAACAGCTCTAAAAATTAGTGCCATACTACAAAACATGTTTAAACCTTAGCCGGTTGGCTACACCTTCTTAAAATAATTGATTCATTGATAATATTTGCATCTCAGAAATGGTATAAATTGTTCCATAAAAATCTACATAGAAATTAAATAACACAGTGACAGTTTTATTCAGTTTATGTACTGTGCTAATTTCATATCTATAGCTGCAAGAACATTTTTAATTTTAGAATCAATTTAATAAGACAAATGTACCCTATCACACTTTCCTACAATTTTCTCATAATCAGGATGAGATTTCATGTAGAAATTCTCATCGCAGCCAGCAAGTTAATGTCCGCCAACTAGCATCTATACTTACTCTCTTGTTGATCTTCATGCAAGAAACACTACTCACAAATATATGTTGACCCAAATGTAAAGAAAATTTTTTGTCCATTTGGATTACTGATGGTTTTGGAGGGAAATAAAAAAAAATGTTTTATGGACCGCTATTTGCACACCTTAAAGTTTTCATGAAAATTTCAATGAATTTTACTTTTAGAAATCGTTTTTTGTATGCATTTCACAATATATTCTTTTTTCCATGGACAATTTTTTAACCTGTTACTAAAAAAAATCAGAAGGAAAATACTCACAAGATTTTAACACATCACAGTTAACTCTATGGATTACAGAAGAATTAAAATCAACTGATATTCAAAGTCTTTATGCAAAATATTATCTAACTACTCTATTCTTGATTATTTATTCAAGTTTTTTAATTATACTTTTTGTATTTTATATAAATGAATGCTACCAGTAACTATAAAATCTAATAAAACAAGTAATATAAAAAAATAGTTTTTAAGTCAATTCCTACTTAGATCAACAACGAAAAATTTTATTTTAGCTACTTTTTATTAAATAGTTACAATTAATATAAATATGTATATACATAGGACAGAATCACAACATTAAGTGGTAATTAGTTTTTTTAATTATCATTAAAGTATCATATTGTCCTTTTAATTTCAGTCCAACTGAATGCTTTAACACATGAGAAAAAATCCTTTTCAAGTTTTGACACAAGTCGCCGACGTGGCTGTATATGTAATTCTTTAAACAATTAGTTTTAATCAATTAATTTTTATTATTTATAATTAAATTATTGTATTGTCATCCAAAATGATCCTGTACATAAAATTTCAGCTCAATTCAGCACTTTAAAATGTATTTTATTAACAATTGAAAATTACACCAAGATAAATAAATAAATATACAAATATATAAATAAATATATATAGAGAGAGTGTGAGCTAATAGTAGGAATTGAAAAAGAGAGAGAGGGAGGATTTACTATTTTCCTATTTTAATCTAAGAAAACAAACTGTTTAAACATTAAAAAATGTATTTCTTATCATATAAAACTGAATTACAGCAAACGAAGGAAAATTATTTGAGCAAAGTGCCCTCATGTATACTCCATAAATTAAATATGTGTAGAAAGATTTTTTTATCCAAGTCTACATAAAAAAACACAATTTTAAACTTATCAAATTTTGTTGAATGCAGTAATAGTAAATTTAAATGTAGTAATAAAAATAGTAAATTTAAATGTAGTAAAACAAGACTTACATTTTTTTTTCGCACAAAATAGATAAATGTCTTTTTAACATACAACTCTATCCATAATACAAATTGCAAAAACATAAAGCATTCCTTTGATCTAAATAAATAAATGTCTTATTAAATGATCACTTTGAGAGAAAAACTTCTTGCATAATTCACAAGATTAATTTTCTGTGTATGAATACATAAATATCTTTTTATATTGCATCTTTAACAGAAAGCCTTATTGCACATTTAAAAAACAAGAGGTTTTTACTTGGTATGAATACGTAAATGTCTTTTAAAATCGCCAACTTCACTAAAAGCCTTGTTGCATATTCCACAAACATGAAGTTTTTACTTGGTATGAATAAAATGCCTTTTTAAATTACCAACTTGATGAAATGCCTTATTGATTATTCCTCAAACATGAGGCTTTTCAATTGGTATGAATATGTACATGCCTTTTTAAATCGTCAACTTGACTAAAAGCTTTACTGCATATTTCACAAACATGATGTCTTCCCTTGCTATGAATAAGAATATGCCTTTTTAAATTACCAACTAGATGGAATGCCTTAGTGCAGATTTCACAAACATGAGGCCTTTTATTGGTGTAAATATGTAAATGCATTTTTAAATCGTCAACTTGACTGAAAGCCTTGTTGCATATTTCACAAACATGTTTTTCCTTGCTATGAATATGTAAATGCTTTTTTAAAGTACCAACTCGACGGAAAGCCTTCTTGCATATTTCACACACATGAGGCTTTTCACTGGTATGAATACTTAAATGCGATTTTAAATGACCAACTTGAGTGAAAGCCTTGAAACATATTTCACAAACATGAGGCTTTTCATTGGTATGAATAAGTAAATGTGAATTTAAACTGCTCCTCTGAGAGAAAGCCTTGTTGCATATTTCACAAACATGAGGCTTTTCCTTGGTATGAATAAGTAAATGCCTTTTTAATTCGCATACTTGAATGAAAGCCTTGTGGCATATTTCACAAACATGAGACTTTTCCTTGGTATGAAGATGTAAATGCCTTTTTAAATCACAAACTTCACTGAAAGCCTTGTTGCATATTTCACAAACATGAGGCTTTTCCTTGGTATGAAGACGTAAATGTGTATTTAAACTGCTCCTTTGAGAAAAAGCTTTATTACATATTTCACAAATATGAGGCTTTTCCTTGGTATGAATACGTAAATGCCTTTTTAAATCACAAACTTCACTGAAAGCCTTGTTGCATGTTTCACAAACATGAAGCTTTTCATTGGTATGAATACGTGAATGCCTTTTTAAACTGCAAACTTGAGTGAAAGCCTTGTTGCATATTTCACAAACATGAGGCTTTTCCTTGCTATGAAAAAGAAAATGCCTTTGCAAATTATTAACTTGATGGAATGCCTTATTGCATATTTCACATACATGAAGCTTTTTAGTGGTGTGAGCATGCGAATGCGAACTTAAACTGTCATTGTAAAAGAAAGCCGTATTGAATAATTCACAAATATGAGGTTTTTCATTGGACTGAATACTCAAGTTATGCTTCAAATTATTATTTTCAGAGACAGCCATCAGGCCTTTTTAATAAAAATGGATATCTTACTTGAGGGAAGAGCATATAAATCCTTTATTAATTTAAACAAGGAGAAAAGGTTGGTTTATGAAAACAGTTCATTAGAACAATTTAGAGAAGAAACTATCTTTTCAATGCAAAATTGAAATCTGAATTTTTGTTGTATTCGACAAGTAATATAAGAAAGTAAGAAGTATTGTCATATTTGTAAATTGAAATCCAGCAGAATATCAGAACTACAAATGAATTAAGTAATAGGTAAACTAATTTCTCTTCAGCTTGCTGAAAAGATTCTAAAATATATCTAATGAGAGTGATTAAGAAAAAGTATGTAAGTGGAAACTTTTCATTAATATAAATGAAACCTAAAAGGTATGTCTGGTTGGAAACTTGCTAATTTTTTGAAGGATTATTATAAGGGCCATGGACCAACATATATTACATAAAACTATTAGCTTGAAACATATAAAAAATAGCACTTCATGTCCTCCTTTAACATTGGTGAGTGATTGGTTTGATGTACTGGCCCATCAAAATAACAAATATTTTAGTGTTAATCCACATAATTATTGACAAAAGTTATTATTATACAATCGGAGATCACTGAAATTGTATAGATATTTTTTCTTCAAAGGGATTTTAAAACTTATAAGTTTCTAAAATTTGAAACATGCTCTTCAAGATTTTATCTTTTATAGAAATCATGATCATTCAAATTAAAAAGTTATATTAAAATGTTTGTTACAAAATATTTCCTGTAGTTTTTTCTTGTCACTTTTGATGAATTGTTTTATCTTAGGGAGAAAAAGGTAGCTTGAGATCTGTGAAAAACTGAATTCCTAAAAGAAGTCTTTAATTTCCATTTAAAAAATAACTAAATGAAATATAGATGACTTTACTTAAACACTCCATGTCTATGTAGTTCATCTCTTTGTCGAAAAAAGGGGATTTTTTTCTCACAGACTTCTCAGACTTTTTCTATGTACCTCATTTTGTTTCTTGAGTCAGTTTAATTTATGTCTAGAGGAGTCTAATTCTTCTGTTTCTGTAAAAAAAAAAAGGAGGATTATTAACGTTTAAATTATGTAAAAAGATTTAGAGCAATTGCAATAAATAGTTAAGCAAAATAACATAATAGGCTCCTAGTTTCATACGTATCCAAAAATATCTTATTTGACAGACTTTACCCAACTATACTACACCAGTGGTCTTCAAACTTTTCAAACTAACAGAATCCCTAGAACTAGAAATTGCTTTCGTGGAACCCCGTCCTTTTTTGCATACTTTGAAGAATATATCTCAAAATAATATTTAAAGTGCCTATAACATGTTATAGGCACTTTATGTAAAGGCAATTAAAAAAAAAGTGTTGCATTTATTATTATAAAATTCTAATCTAATTTTTTTAAAAGAATTTACTCATTAATAATATTAATTTGTGGTTCATGTGTCACTCATTGATGCATTATATTTAGTAACTGGGATAAGTGCTTGCTTTTTTCCCCATAAACTGTAGAAGTCTAGGTCAATCAAGATTAAATGCAATCCTATTACATGTTCCGAGTTTAATTTGTTTTTATACTTTGTTTTTGTGGCCACTTAAGTTGAGAAATATATTTCACTTAAATGCAATGTTATGGATGGCACATTAAAATGGTTATAGATGTGTAAGAAATACTGTGTATTTTGCATGAATTTAAAACCTAAATTTTAGAAACTGGTCTTGCTTAAATTTAGATTTTAACATCAAATCTCTTGATAAGTTGTTTCTGCTCATTCATTATAGGTGTTTTTTCTACAAATGCAAAATGGTCCACTTTCCATTAGAAAACTAATTAGTTTTTTGTAAGACATTGTGCTAACTAACGAGTATAAAATTATCTCGTGGAACTTGAGATAGTAAACAATAGAATATTCCCAATCTAGCAGGAAGTATATATATATAAAGATAAAATGTTTTAATATTTTTATTATATTAAAATAAAAGTTTAAAAAGAGCTATAAAATAAAGTTATTATATATGAATAAAATTTTCAGTTTTAATGAATAGGGGATGAGCTTTAGATACTTGTAACTATACAAACTTCATAGAGAACATGAATCCATTTTGCATACATATTTATATCTTGTCGAATTTTTTATTGCGACTCATGGAACCCATAGGTATGCCTCAAGGAAAACCAGGGTTCCATGGAACACAGTTTGAAGACCACAGTACTACACCATCCAAACATTTATTAGCATTGAGTTTTTCAAAGTAAATATTACCTTATAATTTCACACAAATGATCCTTTGTAAGATTATTTAATTGCCATGTCTCATTCAAAGAAAAAAAGCAACAACTCTCATTCTCCAACTCAGTTTTGAAATAGTGTATAAGGATGAGTACAGGTCTAATTCTAAAATAATCAATTTAGTAACAATGTACTAAGAACAATAATCCAAGACTAAATTTAAGAGATTCAAAAATTGACTATATGTCTTACAAATACCTTTCTCAGAATTAAAATTTTAGAGCACATTAGGTTTCTATCTTGCCAATATTTTTCAATAGTAGATTTACAACAACATAATGCAAGGCATTCGTCAATGTAGTTAGTATTCATATCTTGTCCAATGGAACATAAAACACAAATAGGTGAATCGTCAATTTCTTAAATGAAAAAGGTAAGCATAATGGCAGTCTTGTCCACTCAAAAATTTAAACATAGGAGTTGCAGCTGAACATACTTTATAAGAAGTAATGAATGTGGGAATTTTACCTCTTTTACAGATAATGATGAGATTTCCCATTAGATGATAGCATCCCTCTAGAGCAGAAGTCAGTAGACTTTTGACAGAAAATAGCATAATTGTCAGTGAAACAAGAAAACTAAGGTATCAAAGAGAACTTTTTATTTATAAAAGTCTAAGTTATAAGGTAGGGTAGGGAGGACATCCCTCTCCTCAGATATCAATGTTGCTTAAAAATGTCATGTGTCAATTAATATTTTTATAATATTTAATTAAAGCTTTATTTACATTTTTCCTCTCCTTCAAAAACTTCTACCAACTGAAGATATTTTTATTTCTATGACTAAAGGGAAGTAGCAGTGTCAAAATATCATAATTATTGAAAATTAATAATTATAATATTTGAAATCATAATTATAATAATTATTTATCATAATTATATTAATTATTTATCATAACTATAATATTTGAAAAGACATTAATTTTTAAAATCGTACTCTATAATGAACGCTAATGATTTGATATAAATATCAACATTTACCTCAAATGGTGCTAAAAGTATGACAAGATTAAATGTAAGAACTGTTTCAGTATCAAGGAAAATGTGGATTAATAAGATAATCTTGCTCCATTCTGTCACACCATTAAGAAGCACTTTGTATCCAAATATTTTCTGAAGAAATGGTTTTAGTCAGAAGTGCAATGTACACCCCTGCATCATGGAGGAGCCGAAGATTTTAGGGGTTGAAAGTCTGATGTTATGCGCTTGGGTCCCAAAATTCGTTTTTGCAGGGTGCCCTAATATTCTCTGTTACACTACTGATTGTAGAAATGAAGTTCAATTTTATCAAAGTAACTAACCATACCATGGCCTAACCACTTAGTCATTACTAGTTAAAGTTCCCTCAGATAAAATGGATAGTAAGTATCTGGATTTACTACTACACACAATAATGTTCCATGGCATTTGAGAGAAAATGTTCAGAATCTCTTGACACTATTTTTAAAATTAAATTGTACCTACACAAAAAAGACATAAAATGCCATATTTACTTGAATCTAAGCCACACTATTTTAAAAGTGTTAATGCTACTGGAAATCAGGTGCGGCTTAGAACCGTAAGCAAAACATTTGTTGGGTGGAAAAAAATTGATCCCCCCCCCTTTCAAAAAGAAAAATGTAACCATACATTTTCGCCACTTGCTTCGATGACTCATTCCATTCAGCAGCTTATTTTCAGTCTAACCTAAACATTCTTGTCTGCCCATATTTAGGAAATTTTTTTACATACGCTTTCTTTTAATCATCTAAACATCAAAGATACAGGTAATAGCATCAAGATGAGTTCACTATGACGTGAGTATGATAAGGGAGGTAGTTTTATATGCAGGAAAAAGCGGAAACAGAGCAGCGACAACTGAAAATCTGATACAAATGAAACAAAAATCTATCAATGGCATAAGCAAAATCATATAACTTTTGCTTGAAAATGTTCAACAGTCTTTAATAATTCTTTTACATTCTTCTATAACATATTCTTTTTTAAAAAATGTAGCATAACAAATGCATTGGATGGCATGGAAGAGGACAGCCCATTTGGGATGGCAACGCCATCGTCAATTCCGAGTCAGCTATGACAAAGGGAGTGATGAATCATTTTTGAAGCATGATACTGATGGTTTGAGTAGCTCTAGGTTCATCTATGTATTTGAAAGTTTTTAATAGTGGTAAAATAATTAAATTATTATAACTTATTATTTCTCATTAAATTTTTTTTAAAATTTGTTAAGTATTGGACATTGATGAACCTTTTAAACAATTTTTATATTTTTTCTCATAAACATATAGAAAATTGGAGGTGACAACAATCAATGACAACAATTTTTCACAAAATCATTTTGAGAATATGAGGTGTGTCTTAGTATCAATTGCAGCTTAGATTCAAGTAAATACAGTTTTTGGAATTGGCAGAACACACAAATAAAAAAACTTATTTTACTATTGCTATTACTTCACATCTAAAGCTTTCAAAGTATGGTACCACAGAAAAGGGAATATTGCATACACATTATTGGAAGAGGTATAGTGCTTTGAAAATAAGCTAGAATGCTATATTCGATGGGTAGTGGAGCCCTGAGAAATATACTTAATGCTTATTCTCAACTTCAGGAAAAAAATGAAAAATTTATTTGTCAAATCACTGTAAAGGTTTCTCAATTCCGCAGAATTTTTAAAAGTTTTGTTTCATTTGAAAAAACAAAAAGACAGTACATGGGATTTTCATATGGGAAAAAGAAAAACTGAATGTGCTTTTTCAAAATGAACAATATTAATATGAAAATGAAATTATATGAATAATGTTAGGCATGTATAAGGGGGAAAATATATATATGTGGTCACATAGTGGTATATTTTATGTAACTAAAAGCTTAATGAAACATAATTTTTGATAATGATAACTTTTTCAAATGAATCCCAAAATTCTATTTTATGCTTCAGTACCTAAGATAAAAAGACTTTTATAACAGAAAAATTTGTTCAACTAACAGGTGTAATAAATGATCCAACAGAATTAAAGAGCTTAAAATGAAACAAATAAATTTATTGCATGTATTTTATCTTTCTTTACCAAATTGGACAAAATAATATTAGTTACAATCACCCTTTTCTTCCAGTGTAACAAATTTCTATGGCAACGACTGTGAGCCACTCACAGTAGCCTGTTCTGTTTTGCAAAATTAGGGTGAAACAGAGAATAGGTTGATTTTGAGAAAAGCAGTGCAACTTAGTCTATTTTCAGGATGCCATAATACAATATCATCAATTCCATGCAAATGAATGTTTAACCCCTTCAGGACCATGATCACATTTATGTGATCACGTGTTTCTCTCTCCACTGCATCATATATGTAATTGAGCTTTCTCTCCTCGTAGGCCCATGATCACACTGGTGTGATCAGAGTTAGGAATGTCTTTATATTAATTTTTTCAAGCACTAGATGGCGGTTAAAAACCTTTTTTTTTTTTTTTGAATAAAATTTCACAAGGCTTTGAACTTCAACATGTGCTTTTGGATTCATGTTTTTTTTATTAAATCCGAAATATTTATGAATATAAACAATTCACATGTTTAGATTTTTCAAGAGAATCGAATATTTATAGGTTAATGATCTATTTCTCTATGGATTTTTTATATTTTGAATAAGTTGGTTTAGTTTTCTAATATTTTCCATATTTGTATGCAAATATATGGGATTTTTGTCAATTTTTTGTTAAGAGTATGTAATTTGTTTTTATTAAAATGAAAATATTTTCTTTAAAGTTTGCAATTGTTTTTTTAAATATAGCGAAAAATTTTGTACTCTATACTCATATTATCAATGATAGTAAATTGTAAGTTTGGGTGTATTTGATTGCATTTAAAACTTTATATGAATTTTTAAATGAAATTGTAGGCTTAGCAGGGATATTCGACTGGTCCTGTGCGTGTGTATCCTCTCCGAGCGTACGGGCCTGAGGAAGTGCTTCTTTCTTCTGCTGCTGGTCTTGAAGGGGTTAAAGGAGGATTTTGATGACAGAAATCTTATAATTTAAAACAGTGTAAAAATATGCAGCTGGGGGCACTAATATTCTTTGTTACGATAGCCATTGCAGATATTTTTTCCCTAGAAAACACTTTAGAATCTTAGTTGTTTTGATATCAAGGTGCAATTATTGTAGCACCAATTTGCTACAGTGATGCTAATACATAAGTACAGCATTTTTTTTACAACCTTACAGAAACATTTATTATTAAATAAATTAAATATTTTTTATATTCAACACAAACTAAATAGAAAATAAGGCAGTACTTACATATTATCACAACAATCACCAAGATTCAAAATGCTCCAATTTTGCATGTGTTGTATGCACTGAATTGGCAAATTATGTGCTTTGTTTCATAGAATGTCGCCAATGGGTTGTGATAATACCTAAGTATCAATAAGACCAACTAAGAAACAATAATTTTAAAGAATACCAAACTTTGCATATAATTACAGAATGTAAATAATTTCCCATTTCATAAACTCAATATAAAAGAAAAGGAAATTAATTAAATGTTCAACTGGATAATGTACTATTTTTTTCATAAATAATTTTCAATAAGTTATCACTTTTACATAGCTTAAAAGAAAATTTTTATTCGAATAATGGCACACCAGGATGCAAAGTTTTCTCTCTCTTTCTAGCTTAATATCTAACATCTTTTACTACTAAGCTACAATGATCCTTCAAAAAAGCTGCATTTCATAAAAAGAATGCAAATGCAATCCAAGCATAAATAAGCAGACTTCCTTGAAAACAGAAATCTCCCATATTAAGATTACAAGCAACACAGCAACAGGAATAACACTGATAAAAATGTGTTCTTCAAACATGGGTTTTCTTCCAAACTTCACACTTGTACATCATAATTTTTTTAATCTTAAATTTTAAGAGCAAAAGGGAATGTTGAGTCAAATTGAATTCATACAATTTCTAGTTTTAATGATTTAATTTCATGAGGGCATAGTTTAGTTTGCTGGTTTCAATATTCAGCAGTTTCCCATTGTTAACAATTGCAATTATGATTAAATTTAATTCTTTAAATAATTAATTTTAATGAATTAATCTTTTAAAATTATAATTAAATTATCATATTATCATTAAAACCAATTGTGTATTGAAATTTTTCTCAACTGAGTGCTTTAAAATGTGAGAAATAGCTTTTAAAATTTACACCCAGACATAGTCACAATGTGAGCACAAGAAACTCATTGAAAAGACCAAATTTCCTTATCAATTTTGATGTGCTAGTGTACTTCATAAATTTCCTTTTGACATTTCTAGGAATGTGATATACCTGAGCAAAAAACAAGTTAGACTTCTCCATTTAGAAGCAGTTGCTCTATTTTCATCATCTATGACTCTAGGAATGTTTCTCTGTGTACAGGTTCCATTCCTTAAATATCGATTTACATAATGAAAGAAATTTCATTCTATCACTGGCGTACCTTGTTCTGAGTGGGCCCCGTATCAAAACTCCTTCGGAGGCCCTTTTTTAGAAAAGAAAGCACTGTTAGTTGTACTTTAATACACATGTTGAGGCCCCTGTATCTTGGGGTCCCCGTATCATTGATACGGCGGTAGCTACGCCCGTGCATTCTATCAAAGTTGGAAGTCAAAACTATGCACTAATATATAAATAATGATATTCGGGAAAAAAATACCCTATTCAGTAATAGAAAATATCAAGATCATGTGACGAGGTAGGCAATTATAAACTGCGATTTCACAAAACTCTGAATCACAATGTATTTTAAATGTTCGATGAAAAGTTCTGGGAAAAACAATTTTAACCATCAAGAACTATGTTTATCGAAAAAAAAAGTAATTAAATCAAATATAAAACATTAAAAGTAAATTTTCACTGGTGGAATACCCTTTTAAGGTGCTCTTCATTCAGTCCAGCGAATACTTTTGAAATCGATACAGAAAATGTGTAATAACAAAGATATTACTAATAAATGCTTAAATATTTTTCTTATCTTCCAGGAGAACGGTAACGAGAGAGTGGTTTTTAAAGTTGCTCTCGCCTTAGGCATTGCTCTTCTGCTTGCTCAAAGGAAAAGATATTGCTTTTCATTGGTAGATGTGTATTGCTACTATTATTCTGGGTTGTCTGATTTGGCGTGACAGCATTTTCTATTCCCTAGTGATTCAATGAAAATTAAAATGATACCAATTACAAAAATAAATAATTTATTTTAATAATCCATTTATTTTTATTAAAAATACTTTGAAAATGAATTATGTATTTCGAGTTAAATCCTTATGAAAAGTTTAAATTTATAAATTATAAATAAAAATAATGTTGTTGTTTTTTTTATAATATATATTTACTCTAATATTAATGTCCATTTTAAAGGTGAATGTATTCGTACATACATCAGATTAAATTTGTATATGTAAGTGATTTTTTAAAATGTAAAAATATATTACCTTAATTTCTGTTATATAATTAGGATATTTGTTTTTTATGTGCGAAAAACTTACTTATTCACATTTGAAACTAATTTATTCACACAATACTCTATTTCCTTCTTAATTTTAGAATTGAATTTTACTACAAAACTTTTAGCTGGAGCGTAGCTACCTTCGTATTAGCCATATCAATGAAAAGTTGCTCCCAATTTACAGGGGCCCCAACATATGTAGGCAAAAATTTGGAAAATATTAAGGAAGCCTAAAAAAAGGCCTCCGAAACATTTTTGATACAGGGCCCACTCAGGGTCAGTCAGTGATTATTCGCTATTATAAACTCAACTATGAATAATGGCCATAGCCGATTTTAGAGTGTCGACCGCCCGCGTGCAAAGACCTAATGTGCCCTGAACCCTCTAGAAGAATTTCATATTTTGATTAATACTTAACGTTGACGCTATAAATTCGTCTACCTGTATTAAGGTAAAAAGTAAAGCATTAATAAAATGTAAATACAATTCTCAGTGCAGAACCATTTTTTTTTTATTTGACCTGCTGATTTACCCCAATAGCGACAAAATACTTAATTAAACAATAAACAAACAAAAGTATTACCTTTAAAATAAAGAATAGACATTTTATAATCAGAAATACAAAATAAGTGTGCTTACTCAGAAAATATAATCCAATAAAATAAAGTACTAAAGCATAAATTTCGTGAAACGAAAAATATATAAATCAGTCTTTCTACACAAATAAAATAAAATAATAAGACTGCCTAGTAATTAACTATAACATGACTTTTCTGGCTTTCTGAGAAGCAAAATTTTCAACAGTTTCGGTGAAATCCATTTTTTCTGAGATTTCGGATTCAATAGAGATGATAGCTAAATCTGAAAGCCATTCTAGTGTGTCATATTATTTCTTGAGTAATATTTAATAATTTTTCATTCACTGAAACTTCTTTCCCCTGAGGCTAGAGAAACAGGTAAGGTTAAAATAATTCTTATTGCTGAGCAAAATTTGGAGGTCATTCTTGACTGTAATTTCCAATACCTCAATTGGTTGTTTTTACCTGGAAAAATATCTTTGAATGAAGTTATTTTATAAAAGGGTTGTATGCCGTCTATATCTTTCACAATACTTCCTTCCTCCTGTCAGGGGCGGCTCTAGGGCCGGACAAACCGGACCCATGTCCGGAGCGGCAAATTTTAGGGGCGGCATTTGGACCAAATTTAAAAACTGCTTTTTCTTACGAAATAATTTGGATGGAATTATCTTCTAAAATATTATTATTTACACTTTGGAAACGTGGAACATAATTATTTTGTTTTAGAGTGAATTGAAAAGTCGACCATTGCTAGTAAAATTTGTTACGATTAAAAAAATAAATATTGTATTACGTGGCGATTTGACTTTACGAGTGTATGGGCACCCGACTTATGGATACAAGTAGACATGCTTGACAAGATCTTCACTGCACTGATATAGAGCGGATCCCAGGAAATCGTCAGATTTCGGTACTTTTTGTATTCCTGGGAATGGCACGGGGCTTAAATAATCCATGAAGTAGCTATTTTTTAGTGGACTAGGGATTTCAACCTCCGCTATAAATTTTAGCTGACCCTGCTGAGGCAATTTACGATCGTTCACCCGAAACTTCCTAGAAGGAGGAATTTTCATTACCCCAGCTGTGGGGTAAGCGAGAAAATATCACCCACGAAGAATCGAGAATTTTTTCAGCTTGTCGTGGGAAAGAGTAAAACCTTGAAACGCGTTTTGGTCAAATCAGTTCCTGTCTTTTGAACATCGCTTCCTGAATTGAAAGTATTTAGTTTTTAAAGAAATAACATTGCGTAGTTCCGAGATCTTTATTTATGTGGATAACCTAAGTATTAATACTTAAAACTATTTATTTAATTTTTTTAAAAAAAAATTTCGGATACTTGTCTTTATTATGAGCTATTTAATTAAATTAGTAATTTGAAGAAGGAAATGAACCACCAAACTGTTTCGGGGAGAGTATTTTTAAGCAATCTCGCAACTTCCTTTATTCATTATTTTTCTTAAACGAACTTTCATGTGTGAGATTCTTACATTAATATTTATTCATATTTATGTAACATTAATATAGCAACTCCATAAACAAAAAATCGGTTATACAAATAAAATCTCTTAAATATAATAATTAATATTTTTAACGTACGTAATTGTTACTTCAGCAGCAAATAAATTTTCAAGTATTTGTATAGTATATTAATATTTATCTCTTAGTAGCAACATTAGAGAAATAACTGATTCATCTTCGACTGATTAAATTTCAAACTCATGAGTAAAGGAATATTAATTTTAGATGCGAATTTTTTTTTTTCAAGATTTTTAACTGTAACATTTTTTTCTATGTCGTTAACAATTCTTGCCTTTAGTCCTAAAAGACAAATTTCATTAAAAAAAATTATAACTTTTAATTTGAGGAAAGATTTTTCCTCTATGTATATGATAAAGTTGAAAATAAAAAAAATCAAGGTGGTAACAGCATTTGCAAAATAAAGATAGTGTGACATATTTATTTATTATAAACTAAATAAATTCTTTTGCATTCGAATTAGTAATAATTTCTTTCTTCAGAATAATTATTTACTCCTTCGAAATATTTCTTTCTACAGATTTTGCTACTAACTACATTTGAAAATTATTTATCAAAACATTTGAGAGATTTCATTTGAGTTCAAAGGTAGAATTTAAAATTTCTGTCTGCCTCACAAAATAATACTAAATTTGCAGGGAGAATGATGAAAATACATTTGATACACTATTTATTATTTTAAACCGTTTTCAGTTTTATTAATTGTTTCATGACATACACTTTGAATAAAATGTACATACAAACGTTTAAAAATCTAAAAATTTATGATTCGAAACTAAATTGAAAATTGAAGAAAAAAACGGTATATATCTTCCTTATTTTGTGTAATAATTATTGATATTATTTAAAAATAACTTATTTTTAAATTTTTTGAAATTTTAACGTATTTCCGGGAAGGGGGGAAAAAACCGGGAAATCAGAAACATTAATTACTATGTTAAGAACGACAAATGTGCACAAACCAGAATATTTTGCTTAAAGCAGCGTTTGGCAAATTGCAGTTCTTCAAAATTCCGCTGTTATATACAGTTAAAAATTATGTCTGCTAAAAAGAGTTATTGTTTTCCTTTCAAATTTATAAATATCTCTTGAAAAAAAAACACTCGCATTTAAATGCACATTTAACTAATTGACTGGCTTACCGACAGAATTTATCGTTAAATGTGTATTTGATATAACTCTTTTGTAATTTCCAGTTATATATTTGTGTTTAGCTTTGCGATTCTGGTATTTCATTTAATTTTTCTTATTTTCTACTGTGTACATTAAATGTCAGTTTACTTTTATGTTGAACCTTGAAGGGTTCAAGGCCGCAGTATATGTTAAATCATGAAATTTGATATGTTTATTCCAACTCCTGTGAATTTTCTCCCTTCTCAAACTGGGGTCATTATACGGATATTCCGGACACCCATAAAATATCCGGCGTCAGCTAACTAAAGAGGAGACAGAGGTAATAAAAGTTTGTTGAAGATAGCGAGCTACAGATGTTTTATTTTACTTTTGAATAGTTACTTGAAGTTAAGACAAGCTCTTGTGATCTCTACCATCAACAGACTCTAGTTCAAAAAAATTGGCTCCACTGAATCTTTTAGATTTAGCTCATTTGAAATAGCAACAGGTGATTATGTTTTTAATTTCGAATTATTTTGTATTTTTTAAGACTTAAAATAATATACAAATACAGTAGTGCTTTCTGTAAGGTACATCTCTGTATATATATATATATATATATATATATATAGTAATATAAAATAAAAGTGAAGAAGTACTAAAACCTACAGTGCTAAAGCAGGAAGAAATTGGAATTCACCAGACACAACAAATGTAGATACAAAAAAGTCTTTGGACTAAACTGGAGATCTATTATGATTTCTAAAGCTGTCGCTGAATTAGGCCAGCGAATTAGGGTTAGCAATGCTTAATGGATCCAACCTTCCCCGTACAGCAGAAACTTTTGACATAATAGGAGGGAAAAAAACCCAAGTTGAAAAGTCAAGCCTAATACAACACGTGGAAGAAAAACCTGATAATATATTAAAATGAAGCTAAGAAAAGAGAAAAATAATGAATGCCTCTAGGAGAGGAATAATAATAATAAAATTTAAAAAAAACTTACATTCAAAATAATTACTGGAAATCGAAAATTCAACCTTCCACAGTGTATATATATATATATATATATATATATATATAAATATTGTGTTATAAATAAATTCACATAAATGAGTAACTATTATTACTGAAATGACTACAGAGTTAAAAGAAAATTCGGTTATTCTGATTTCAATGAAATTATTTTGTATATACTTATCCATAGTTATAGTTAAGAGTAATGGATTAAAAAAATTTATCTTTAGATTAAATCGAAATAATATTGTTAACACGAAATTTTTTTTCATAACAGAGCTTCTATTTCCGGAACGAGACATTGCACAACCTTCATTACTATTCCCAGAATTTTAAAAAAAATTGTTGTTCATTTGTCTTGTTTATTGTAAATTTTGATTCCGTTTTTCTGAATCATCATGTTAAATCAATATAACAGATGCGGTTTCAGATTATTTTTTTTTTTCTCCTTTTTCAAACATCGAGAGAAATTTAGTAATACTATCTGGTAATTATATTCTTATAAATAATTGTGTTATTCCTGATTGTGAAGTATCGAAAAGGCATTTTATAAAAATTCTTTCGGAATATTTAAAGCTTGTGAATTAGGTCAGTAATAAGAGAATTATATTTCAATGTTTTTTTCTGCTTTGATGTAAAGAGAGATCAATTTAGTCATATTATTTTTGTATTATAAATATATTTCCAAATGAAATTACATGTGATTATATTTAAATGCTATGAAAAATATTTCGAAATGACATTTTTTTGAGGAAGCTAAAAGACAGAATTTTATTTGAATGAGAAATATAATGTATTTTTTTATTTCTATTTTAAATATTGTAGCTTATTTTTTTTTTGGGGGGGGGGGGTTTTTTTTTTTAGTGTTAATTTCAGTGATTATAAAGATCATTAATTTCTAAAGTTATATTAATAATATTAATAGAAAGTATTTTTTCAGTGGGAGTTGTGTAAGTAGAACATTTTTCTTAGAATAAAAATTATGTAAATTTATTCTTTATTTTGTGCGTGCTATGTATAGATGTATATGTGAGTTTATTGAAAATATAAGTTTAAAAGATTTTCTAATTTTAACACAGGAAAATATACTTTATTAGGATATCCTACTCTCTATATAGTTATCAATTCTAGATATATTAAGCATAATTAAATGCAGTGTTCAAACGAAAGTAAAATAAGGGCTTTTTATTCTTCGTTTTAAATTTACGATACGATTTTAGAAAATTGCAAACATATCGATATTTTAATTCAAATGGTTCAATTTTTGAAGAATTCAAATTTTTGTATGAAAGCAAAACACTATATATATATATCTCAATTACCTTCATACTTCTCTTACTTAATTTAAGTATATTTTTTAAAAAATTTTAGAATATCTGAGGAAGGACGTAAAAAACTATCTGGTGCCCAATACAAAAAAAAAGCGACTCGAAAATCAAGTCCATATTAAAAAACAAGCTAGAAGTTTACTGAATTACTTGCAAGGCCCTGGAAAAAAGGAAGACGGTATAGAATCGGAATCTGATTTAGAGTTTCATGAAGAGGATTTTGCAGTTGAAATAAATAGAACCGACAGTGGCACTGCTCTTATAGGAACTTCTTCAGACAAAACCAACGATCACGATACTTTAACAATGATATTTAGCTCAGATCCAGGAACTTGGCCAGCTATTCTATCAGACGCCGATAGATGTCTTTTGGTGAAAGAAGGACCCCCTAAGCCATTAACAGAATATGATTTTCCTCGTGACTTCACCGGTCGAAGGTTTAGCTCATATTATCATTCCAGAATTTTAAAAAACGGTGAAAAGGTTATGCGCAAATGTTTAGTTTATTCCATTAAAAAAAATTCTGTTTTTGCTGCAAACTTTTTGGCGGTGTCGTTGGTTCTCTTTCCATAGAAGGTTTTAAAAGTTGGAAGCACATCGTTGAAACTTTAAAAGAACACGAAACATCCAAGAACCATAGTCAAAGCCAAAAGTATTGGATTGAATTTAGTCAGCTATTACAATGCTGTAAAACATTTGACAGCGACTCGCAAAGACTAATTATTACGGAGAATAATTATTGGTGCGAGGTGCTTCAACGCATTGTAGCAACATTAGAAATGCTTGCCCAAAATTGTTTAGCCCTTCGTGGTAAGAGTGATAAACTATACGATTCCAGAAATGGTAATTTTTTTCAAATAATTCAACTACTTGCTAAATTTGATCCAATAATGAAGGAACATTTTCGAAGAGTGCTAAAAAATCAAGAAACTAAAGTACATTATCTAGGGGAAAATATTCAGAACGAAATAATTTCACTTTTACATGAGAACATTAAACTACAAATTGTTCATAAAATTAAACAAGCCAAGTATTATTCGATAATTTTAGATTGCACCCTTGATGCCTGTAAGATCGAGCAAATGACCTTTTTGGTAAGATATGTGTATGTATTGAAAAATTTAATTCTAATGAAGTTAAAGTTAACATTAATGAGAGATTTTTAGGTTTCCATCCAGTTGAAAGATCGACTGGAAAAGAACTTTCAAATTTAATAGTTGAGAAACTTAAAAAATTGGGGCTAAATTTGCTAGATATGTGTGGGCAGGCCTATGATAACGGAGCCAACATGAGAGGTGAGAAATCAGGGGTACAATCTAGAATTAGGCCGTTAAATCCACGAATAATCTATGTACCATGTAGTAGCTGTTCGTTAAATTATGTCATTAATGACATAGAAAAAGTACCATTAGAAGCCTGTAACTTTTTTAATATAGTTCACAAAATTTATTTATTTTTTTCATCATCAACTTTTCGTTGTGGGTCATATTATTAAAATATATAAAGGGCATAACTTTAAAACCTCTAAGTACAACTCGTTGGGAAAACCAAATAGAGGCTATTAAAGTATCAATTAGGAGGCATTTATGATGCTCTGTTTAGTATTTATAATAATGCTGAAATTGACAACTCTATAAGAGATGAGGCCTCTGGATTATTAAAATGTATTAAACACTTTAAGTTCTTATGCTCCATCACTATTTGGTATAAAATCTTAAATTGCATAAATCCGATAAGCAAGCCATTGCAAACAAAAAATTACGATCTACCATCCGCTATGGAACTCTTAAGAAATTGTAAGGATTTTTTTTAATGATCTTCGATCGAATGGGGCTTTTGCTAAAATGCTCTGTGATGCAAAAGAACTGGTCGACGAGATTGATATCCCTGCTAATTTTGAGGTCACGCAGCCACGTCTCAGAGTTCGTCGCAAAAATGTTAATTTTGATTACGAAGTACGAGTGGATCCGGTAGAAGATCCTAAATTAAAATTCAAGATAGAGTTTTATTTTTTTACAATTGACCAAGCAATTAATGCCTTGGAATGCAGATTTAATTTAATGAGTACCCATAGTAATTGCTTTCAATTTTTATATAATATATATGATTTAAAAGATACCCCTAAAAATTTAATAATTAAAAACTGTAAAAATTTAGAAATGATGTTGACAGATGGAGAATCAATAGATATAAATGCGCTTGATCTAGCAGATGAGATAATGTCAGTTTCAGCATTATTAGGCAAAAAAGTAAGCCCAATAGAAGTTTTAAAATTTATTTCAGTTTTAGAATTTGCGCCAAATCTTGCCATCACATTAAGAATTTTACTTTCTTTGCCAATAAGTGTAGCAAGCGAAGAGAGTTTCTCAAAATTAAAATTAATTAAAAATTTCTTACGGTCTACAATTTATCAAGAGAGATTAAATGGTTTAGCTACATTGGCAACCGAACATAAAAAAGCTGAACAAATTGATTTGAAGGAATTAATCAGAAAGTTTTCAGAATTAAAAGTCAGAAAAAAACACTTCTAAATTTTTGTTTATTTTGTTATTTGTTTCAGTTTTTAATAAATATATATAAGCGTATACTGTTATGTTACTTTTTCTTTGCAAGAACTATTCAAGTTTTATAGGTATGTATTTATGAACAATTAATATATTTCTTACAAATATTTTTTATACGTTGTGGAGAGGGGCGGCAAAACTGCTAGAGCCGGCCCTGATCCTGTACCGGTAACTTAATATTCAAGTCCATTTCAGGATTTCATGAGATCATCATCAGAAATGTTGTGAAACTCATACAGAAAGCAGAATATCGAATAGCACTCAAATAATAAGGTAAATCGTCCATTTGCTGAAGAAATCACGAATTGCCAGAAGGAATTTGAAGTTGGTTCATCACTCCCTCGTAAACAAATAAACAGACCTTTTTCCTGAGCTTCGAAATGGGAGAAATTCGGGATCAATACCTAAATCTGTGGCAAGTGTTGTTATTGAATAGACAGATATATTAAAGTTATCATCAGATCCTTGGGAAACTAAATATTTTTTACGATTATCTAAGCCTTTAATGCATTCCTCGATATGTTTAATTTAGGATTTTAAATCCTTTTACTCAATACATCATTTCATGATAGTAAATCATCTTAAATTAAAATTGAATACAAAAATTTAAATGTTAAAATTTTTTTCCTGTGTCAATTGGTATCTTCAATTAAAGTAGCGTTTCTCAAACTGTGGGGCGCGCCCCCAGGGGGCGTGATAGGCGCGAGCACATTGAAAAGTCATAAACAAAATATTTTTAAAAATTATTAATTCACTGAAAGTAAACAAACAAAATACATTCTGACTTAATAAAATACACACATTTGCACTGATATAAAAAAAATCACAATATATCAGTACTGCACAATATATTTTAAAATTAATTTAACAATACTATAAAAACAAGTTTCATAATTATTAGTGACCCCTTGGGCTTGTCATATATAAAATTATGTACAAAAATTAACAATTATCTTGATAATTTGTAAGGTTTATAATTAATCCCTTAATGCCTATAAAAAGTTACTCGATTCGATCCCCAATGCCACCATTTTGAGGAGGGGGAGAGAAGAAAAGGAATATATAAGCAAAAATCCTCTCTGAAAAAAGTAAATACTTCACAAATACTGTCAAGTTCCTTTTATTTCAATCCAAAACCTTCGAAATAATTTTACGCATAGAAACGATCGTACTTTGAAAAGACGTATATGTACGTCTGGGGCAATTATCGCTTTGGGTGAGTGAGGCGTTTATATACGTCGGTGGCCCTAAATAGGTTAAAGTCGTATTGTAGCTTTAGCATCAAAGTATAGTATTAATGAATTCAATATATTGTTATTGTAAGAAAGGGGAGCGCGATGAAAATTATAATTGAATATTGGGTCGCAAATATTGAAAGTTTGAGAAGCACTGAATTAAGGGGACACAGTACGATTCAATTGACAAAAATTGGTCAAAAATTCAAATATAATTTTTCTAGCCTAAATTATTTTTTATATATATACTTTTCTCTCTCTCTCTCTCTCTCTATAACCTCACAAAATTTGAAAACTCTAAACTTAAAAAACGCAGAATTATGATAGCTTTTACATTCATTTTTATTCACATCCCTATGGCAAATCAAAACTTTAAACTGACTTATCTCACAAAGGTAAAATAGCTAGTTTGTCTTCATTTAAAATGTTAAGGCTTTTTTTCTACTGTGCCTAATGCTTTGAATTTTTTTTAACCTATTGCTTATGGTACATGTAACAAAAGTTGGTATGCATTTTTGAATCAAGGCAATTCTTATTTTTAAAAAAATTATTGAAGGTAGAATTTGCAAATTTTTTAAGGAATTTTCAATAAGGATTCATAAAAAGAAGTATTGTACGAATATCAATCGTGTTATCGCAAAACCCATACCAACTTTTGTTATACATAGGTGGACGTACTTGCAAATAAAATTTCATGCGTGTACGTAGGTTTTTGTAGGAGTAGCATTTTAAAATCACTTCACAAATTTTAAGTTTTTTTCTTAAAAAAATAAATGGCTAACTTTTATGAAATTTTGAGCACAAAATCTGTTTTACATAGTATACACACATAGGAGGCAACCAAAAAAATTTTGAAAATCCTTAAATTAAAATTGTTTTTTTAAATCGTACCATGTCCCCTTAAAGCATTTAATGCGGTAATAATATTTTTAGGTCTTGTTTAAGAGGTCTAATAGCATTGATATGAACTTCATTCTTTGTTTACCTTAACGGTTTTAAAGTTAGACTTTCCACGTGT
>BMAV01023678.1:100755-136857 GCA_019973955.1 Trichonephila inaurata madagascariensis
TTTTTTTTTTTTTTTTTTTTTTTTTTTTTTTTTGGTAAATACCATTGACGTGGAGACGCAGAAAAGTAACTATATACTTCTTGTACTATAGTAAAAAAATACAGAAATTTCATCAATGAAGCTGACTGCGTATGACTCATTCAGTTCTAGGTTTGATGATTTTCAAGATGATAAAAAAATGCTAAAAGCTTTTCACAGACCCGTTTCCAATTTCTCTGCAAGATGTTAATTGTTACTCACCCGAAATCGCTATCGAAATTATTGACCTACAGCACCATACTGCACTGAAAAGTAAACATAAGGAACTTATTTCAACTGCAAATGATCCGCATTATTTTGAATTTTGAAAATTTGTACAAAACAATACCTCAAATTTACACGATTTGGCTGACAGATATGACTGTAGGGTTTGGATCAACATATTTCTAAGCAAATGTACTTTCCTTTGTATGCTCCTTTTTGAAAGCCGGTGCTTTGTGTCCACCTAAGCTAGCATTTTTATTCCTCATGTAAACCCAAATAAAACGCGCCATGATATAACAAACAGAAAAAGATGCTTGCAATCAAAATAGTAATAAAATAATATATATAAACCAGTAAAAAAAAAAAAAAATCAAAAATAAAGTACCCAAAATACCATACAAAATTTACTTTTGTTCTTCCACCCTACCACCGAATACGCAGAAATTTATAATTAATAGACAGAGACTCTATCATAGAGCGGCACCGACGAGCATCGAGCATTTATACAAACGTAGTGGCATTATCTCTGTAGCCATTTATTTTTGTGCAATAATAATTTTAAGTTGCAATAATATAATGAGTTGGTGCTGCGTCCTGTGCATAATACCTGAAATTAAAAGATACTTAGGTACCTGTTTATTCAAGTTTCAAGTAAAAAATTGTAGCGGGTCTATCCGCGAAACTCTCACTAATCCTCTTGCGGAAATTTACTTCTTTTGAATGTTGCTCTTTAGTTTTATTGCTTCCCCAAATCTCTCTCTTGCGCCCTAGGTATGTGCCTAAGCGGAAAAGCGGGCCTGTGTACCAATGCAGCTTATTAAATTTGTGGCTATGTCATCAAAAATTCAAAAAGAAATGTCTCTTTTTAAAACTGAAGGGATACGTGGTGAGTTCTTGGAAAGAACATACTCCTATTTAATGACGATAAAGCCTACTAGTGTTAAGTCTAAACGAGCATTTTCATCGGCAGAACAATTTGAAACAAAAATAAGAATCCTTTTGAACGATGAAACGCTGGACGAGCTATCTTTTTTAAAAGCTTATTTACAGAAACACAAAAAATTGAAAAGGGTTTTTTTTTGTATGGTTTTTTTTAAATTTCACAATGTGTTATTTTTTAATTGTTTTCTTATAATGAATTAAGTTTTGCTTCAATGAATATACTGACGGGGGGCAGGGGAATCCCAACACCTAGAAAGACTTGCATTAGATAAACGAAATTTAGTAGGAGTGTTTATACAACTGAAAGATCACGTGGAATCAAATTTCGCGCTTAAGTGTGACGCTAGTAGCGCCACTCAGAACTTGCAAAGGGTTTCTTTAAATGCGTGCTATAAAGTTTGTGAGAGTTATCTGTCAGTGGAATTTGACATATTGAGTTAATGTTAGACACAAGAATGACTTCAAAAAGACGAAGAAACCATTATCAACAACTCACCGAGTTTGAACGAGGTCGTGTAATACGGCTACGAAAAGGGGGATTTTCTTTCCTCAACCTTGCAGAAAGACTTGGCTGGAATGTATCCACTGTGCATATTTGTTATAAGCAATCGTCAAGGGATGGTACTGCCTCAAGAAGATCGGTTTCCGGGAGGCCACGTGGTACTACTGAGAGGGAAGACTGACGTATTCGGCGTACGGCTGTGGCGCATCGTACTGCGTCTGCGGTACAAATTCGAGCTGCAGTTGGTACCACAATGACACAACAAATTGTTAGAAATCGGTTACTTCAAGGACAGCTTCGAGCCAGAAATTATTTGAGGACTGAGTGAAGATCTCTTGTGTTTTCTGATGAAAGCAGGTTCTGCCTTGGGGCCAGTGATGGCTGTGTGTTGGTAAGAAGGTGGCCAGGGGAACGCCTGCAATAAAACTGTCTGCGGCCCAGACATACTGGACCTACACCTGGAGTCAGGGTCTAGGGAGCAATTTCCTATGACAGCAGGAACATTCTCGCGGTTATCTTAAACACACTGATTGCCAATTTGTACGTCAGTCTGGTAGATTCGTCATTCGTGAATAGAATTCAAGGAGAGTTTTCCAACAAGATACTACTCACCCTGGCACCACTGATGTAACGCAACGTACTCTTCAGATTGTTGGCATATAACCTTCACCTTCGAGATCATCAGATCCGTCTCCAATTGTGAAAGTATTGGGATATCATTGGACATCAACTACAGCATCGACATAACAACAAGCATGGAACTCCATACCACAAAGTAACATTCGGTACATGTATAACACAATGCATGCACGCTTGCATTCCAAATTCTGGAGGTTACACCAGTTATTAAGGTAACAGCATTTTGCATTAGAAATGCATTTTCTTGAGCTTCAATTAAACTGTTATCTTGAAAATTTAATCAAATAAACACGTAAACTGGACAATTGCGTTGTGTGTGTCCAAATTTCATAACTGTACAATAATTTTTTCTTGGTGTTGGGAATTTTTTCCCCGTCAGTGTTATAATATTAAATAATTTTTTTAATTATGTATTCAGTTTTATTGTGCAATATCAACATCATTATGCATTAGTATTTTTCATAAATAATCAAATCCTAATCCCGGAGTTCGGATAATGTAATACCGGGATTGAAAGTATAATACGTGATTTATCTCTCTCAAACCCTAATAAAGTATTTAAAAATATTTTGTACTCAGCATTCAATATAACCTGTTCCTCAGTGTAAGGATAGTTAAATTATAACTCAAACAAAATTCTATATACTTCCCACTCAATATTTATTTTCCTACCGTACATATTCGTGTATCGCATTAAATAGCTCAGGGGTGTTCAAACCTTATCAACACACGGAACCCCTGGAAATTAAAGGTGCTTTTGTGGAACCCCTAGAACTAGAAAATGTTTTCGTGGAACCCCATTTCATACACACATATTTTGAATATATATATATATCTCAAATTAATAATTAAAGTAGATCAACATGTTATAGGCACTTTATGTAAAGGCAATTAAAAAAAGTATTGCATTTATTATTAGAAAATTCTAATCTAATTTTTAAATATAATTTACTCATTAATTACATTAATTTATGATCCAAGTGTCACTTATTCATGCATTATATTTAGTTATTGGGATATGTGCTTGCATTTTTCACACAAACTGTCGAAGTCTGTCATTTGAGATTAAATTCAATCGCATTACATATTCTGAGTTTAATTTGTTTTCATAGTTTGCTTCTGCAGCCTCTTACGCGTTGAGAAATATATTTCACTTAAACACGATGTGTGTTCTGGGTGATATTAAAATATTTATAACTGTGTGAGAAATCCCGTGTATTTTGCAAATAAAAATTTAGAAGCTGTTCTTGCTTAAATTTAGATTTTAACATCGAATCTGTTGATAAATTATTTCCTCTCCTTCATTATAGGTGTTTTTTTACAAATGCAAAAAAGACGCATTTTCAATTAGAAAACTACTAGCTGGTACACCAGTTCTACGCACGGGTGAATTGAAAAATTAAACACAATACAGATTGAAGGATAAAGAAGTTTTTAAAGAATCAATTTTACGTGAAATGCATATTAAACAAAACAAAAAAACTTGTTTGTTAAATTTTAAATCTGTAGATTAAAGCTGATAAAAATGATTTTTTTAAATTTATAACGCCCCTTAACTCTGTTGTGGGTCTATTCTTGAAAACCCTAAGCTGATCTCTGCACAGCAAAAGTAACACATTGTTTCAAATTTTGTGTAATTAACGCTTAAAATAGTGTAAATAATTTATATCTAGAAGTGTAATACGTTAATATTACTTCCTGTTGTATTTTTTATGTTAAAATTGTAATATTCGCAAGCAACGCCGTTCCTTAATTTATAATGGCGATTCAATGAAAATGTTGGCGATAGAGTCAAGTTGGCAACCTGATTGAATGATGCAGAAGTTGATATGCTGTAGCACTACTTGATGAAGAGCTGCAACAAAGCACAAAAATCTGCTCCATAAAAAATACGTATACATACCAATTTTCACAGTGATCGGTTGAACGGTGTTGGAGTGAAGCGAGGTCATACATACATACAAACATCCATTTTTATATAGATAGATAAACAAATAAAATTAAAGAATATTAAACTCCAGTTCATTAAAATAGCTTTTTTTTTTGCCACTCGAGCGAGTACACGAAGCACTTCATATCGCCAAATATTTTACCTTTTGTAAGTAGAGCAACTAATTTTTGAACTTTTACTTTAAATACTCTGGCTATTAAGTCATGTCTGTCCGTTGAATTTTGACCTGGAATGAGCTGTCTAGTGATTTCTGTCCAGGCGGGATTACATGTCATTGTAATAAATAGATCAGGCTTCCCGTAGTTACGCACGTATGTGAACGCATCCTGCGTGTATTCATGAAGATATTTTGCGCTTTTAACAAATGATGACGAAAGAATTACCATTTGACCCAAGTTATTTGGATCTAAATCAGCATCATTCCTTATCGCGTCTTGTAAATGTATATAATTTTCAGCTCGCAGTTTCGTTTGGTTCAAGGCAATAAACCTAAAGCGCTCACTCTCCACTTTGACGTACATATCCACCAAAAACTGATGAAGGAGAAGTCTACATCGAAGCAATAAATTAAAATTGTTGCGACGTACCATCATATGATACGCATAAAAGTCTTTGCAGGACACTTTTTTTTGTTTGGTATGGGTCGTTTTGTAACTGGGTATATCTGAGGAATATCAAAACTGTATCCCTCTTCTCCTTTCCAAAAAATTATCGGGTACTCAAGAGCATCATAAAATCTATGAGTGTCCGGAACTCTGGTAAGCCGGCCATCGTGCGTTTGAATAACGATGTCCTGAGATGCACAGTTCGTTCACTACTAACTACTACGGCAACTATTTCATTTGTGGTCGGGGCATTGAATCGCCTTTCGTATTGACCACGTGGTACACGATCTGGGATATCACAACCTTGTAATTATCGCTAGTCACTCTATCTTTAGCCATTTTATAAGTTCATGCACTTTTACTTTAAAAACTTTCACCGAAGTAGCTTTGACACTTCGCTAAGGATTGTTGAGGTTTGAGCGTTGTCCGATACATTTCATTAGCAATTTCTTTCAGCTTGATTCAGAAACATATAAATTATGTTATGTGGTTATGGGTAAACACTAAAAAGTGTGATTTTAAGGTCTTTACATATGCGACCGTCATTCAGTCACATCAGCTTAAGAAAGTGTGATTAAGTCTTCATTTTTGTAAATTCTGCAATAAAGATACCGTATGACGTTTTCAGATTCAGCGCATTGTTTCAATTATTCCTAGTTTTAATTGCATATGATATAATGTGCATAACTGCAAATTGTGAAAATTTCCCCCGATTTTCTATGACCTTGAGTATTAATTTATTTAATAACTCAATACTATGTGAGTTTCTTCGGTATTCTTATGAAGAAAACGTTCTTTTGTGTCATAAATACTAAGAGTTAATTTTTTTTTTTCAATTCTGTGTCTTGTAACTTGGTACATGAGAAGCAAATTAAGACGCTGGTTGTATGATCAGCTTTATGCAATACATAATATAACCTTGAATAAGATGCACGGTCGCTTATACTTACTGCCGGAATTTGATGAAATCTAGGTGGGCATAAACTATTATTTTGTATTACATAGATGCTATCTCAATAAAATAAGGATTTTTTGTGTTTAACATACTAAAGTAGGACGTTTTATCAAGAAATGTTATTTTGGAGATAATTTTTAAAACTGCTTGTATTTTAAATGTGATTTCAGAGTATTCTCTTTCTTCTATTATAAAGTACTTATTAAAAATGCTTACATTTCTCAATAAATTTTTATATATATTACATGTGATTTCTCATACAGAAGTCGTCAATTTTTGCACATCATTTTCTAGTTAAAGTCGAGTCATTTTCTTCTCTGAGACCTATACTTTCCTACGCGTACTATGTGGATGGCCGAAAATAGTATTTTTTATTGAATGTCAGGTATACTTAAAATATTTCCACATCGTAAATTTTTCTAAATTCTTTGAAATAAAGAAGTAATTGAAAAACTCCTAAATAGCAATAATTCAAAAGTTGAACGGTGGAATCAGTTTCAGATAGGGTTTTCAGCCCCGGGATCCCGGTATTTTTTTCAGATCCTGAAATCCCTGCATTAAATTTTTGCCTGAATTATATTTTGAAATTTTTTTCTCATCAAAATTTTCTAAGAATTCAATTATAAGAAAATTTATATTTATTTTTTTAATAAAATATGTACGCATAGAATTTTTTTTTGAGCAGCTATAAATTCTGTAAGTAAAAAATTACATGCAGCTCTTATTTTTCGTTTGGGAGAACATCACACAAATCTAAGTTGGTTCACTGCAATACTTAGACAATGATATAAGCAATGTCTCAGAAATAGATTTTGCCGCACAGTTCCTTGTTCAATTAAATGCATGGATTGACAGAGGATCTACTTGGAAGATTTGACGTTTCAAACCCCACTGTATTATTAAAAGCTCATGCGCAACTGGATCTTCTATGTATATGTTACCGGCAAAATATGAAATCCTAGGCATTCTATAGAATGCCTAAAACTAGCCGGAAATGTATGAAATGATTTTTATTTCATACATTGCCTAGGCATTCTATAGAATGCCAAATGAGAAACTGGCAAAGTATGAAATACAGCAATTAGCTCAGTCGTTGGTGGAGGAGGAGAGTGAGAGGAATGACCTATGTGTACGTGCGACCCTTTGATTGACAGGGAAGAAAGAATCTCATGGTTTCACCCCTGAAGGTCACCGCCTATACATCTCCGATTCGGTTCGAATATCACGTGGAAAGGCACGTGACTTCTAAAGTGCGCCTCAATTTTCAGAATGAGTTAGTTGCACTTTGCGGTTTGTTCGGGAGTGTGAAAATACGCAAATTTGCTTAGCAAAAAAGTTTTTTACTGTGCTGCATGAAAATGGAGAAGCAAAGAGCAGTATTAGAAAAGGAGTCAAGGTCTATAGATTTGAAGCAACGATCGACGATGAACTCTCCAAAATTCGACTTAATGCTGCAAAAAACAGTTTATTCTTAACCGAAACTACTTACCAGAAGTTAATAAATGATGTACAAAAAGCCAAAATGACTTCTAGGAAAGAACACAGAGATTATTGGTTGCTGAATCGCTGTGACGTGATGATTGTGGAAAACAAAAGCAAACTTATTTATCCTGTTAAAGGAGGAGTCAGTACTATACAGTATTACGTAACGGACTTTGAGTTATTTCATGTACTTCATGAAGCTCATTTGGCTATTGGACACGGAGGACATGATAGAATGTTGAAAGAACTGTCAACCAAATACAAGAACATTACACGTCATGATATTGAAATATATATTCACCTTTGTGAACCTTGCCAGAAAAAACAGAAAGGTATTAAAAGGGGCATTGTTGTGAAACCTATGATTTTTTCCTGAGTTTAATTCTCGTTGTCAAGTAGATCTTATTGACTTTCAATCTCAGCCTGATGGAGAATACAAATTCATTATAGTGTACCAAGATCATCTCACAAAATTTGTGATTCTCAAGTTTCTAACGTCAAAAAAAGCTGAAGTAGCCTACAACCTAGTAGACGTATTCTCGTTGCTTGGAGCACCTTCTATATTACAGTCAGACAATGGGAGGGAGTTTGCCAATAATGTGGTGACCAGCTTGAAGGAGTTTTGGCCAGCACTGAAGATCGTCCATGGGAAGCCTCGTCATTCACAAAACCAGGGTAGTGTCGAAAGAGCAAAACGAGATATCGAAAATATGCTCTGTACTTGGATGCAGGATAACAAATCTGACCGCTGGAGTGAAGGATTGCGTTTTGTTCAATTTATGAAAAATAGAGCTCATCATTCTGGAATTAAAAGAACCCCAAATGAAGCTCTTCTTGGCTGCAAACCTAAAGTAGGCTTTACTACGTCTTTTCTACCCGAAGAAGTTTTAAAAAACATAAATACTGCGGAACAACTAGAAAAAATAATAGAAAGTGTCCAAATAATGGATAAAGGAGAATCTATTAAGATTATGCAAGAAAAAGAACCTGTTTCAAAAAATGTGGAGGGGATTAGAGTCGATAGTGAAGAAGACATGCTTACCGAAGATATTGCCGTTTCTGATACCTGTTGTGTGTGTTTAAAAGAAACGAGTGATGCACTTGCATGCAAAAAGTGTCGTGAAAAAATTTATACCTTCTGTGGCCATGCTAGTCAAGATGATGAAATGGATATTTTGTGCACCTTTTGCTACAGAACCGAAAATACTATTGAAGGTAAAATAAATTTCCCACTGCTACTTTGGGAACTACTGTGCGAGTTCCTATTCCTGACGTCGACAAGGGGCGAGGCGATTCGCGCAATATATTGGCAGCTATAATGAGTGTGACAGAGGATGGTTTCTACCGACTTGGAACTTCTGAAGGAATTTTAAAACAATTATATGCTAGATCACAATTCACTTTATGCCCTCAGAACTTACTTCGAATTGAAAATATTCCTGGTCACGAAATTTCTCTCCGGTCAGTTGCAATTGCTCAGTCCAGTGGAAGAGGCCAAGGATTCGTCAAATGTATGTACAAAACAAAGTGTCAAAATATGAAATGTCTTTACGTAAAAAATGTAATTCAAAATGTCATTCAAGCTTACCACGTTGTAACAAGTAAATTTTGATTTCTTATTTTTTCTATGAAAATTTTATTTCTCTTAAGAGGACTTGGCACCCTAAAAATGAACCAAATATCGTTTTTTATTTAGTTATATTCTTTGCATTATTATCTTTCGATTGATGCATCATTTTTGCATGCCTGAAAATTAGAAGTTGAAAAAACTTCAATTGAAAAATATAAACAAACATCCCTTTTTAGATAATAATAAAAAAAAAAATATATGAGAGACAAAAAAAAAGCTATTGTAAAAAGTGAAATAATAACTAAGAAAAAGAAGCTTTTATAAATAAAGCAGGATATTTCTTAAATATTACATTAATGTTATTTATATTTCTTTAGAAATGTGTGCAGTGAAATTTTTTCATTAAGGCTTTTTTTTAAAAAAAATTTTTTTGTATTATTTCAGTTCTTATTCATATGTTTTCCATAAAAATATAATATTTCAATATTATGTGAAGAAAAAAACTTTAAAATTTGAGCAATTGTAGAAAAAAAAACTTAACATTTTCCTTGAGTTTTCTTATGCAATTAATACACTCTAAAAAGCGATCGTTTATAAAATATATGATTTGAAATAATTTGAAAATGCGATTATTCTTACGAAAATATAGCTAATATTTTATGTTTATTTAAGCTTATAATAATTATTTTTTTAGAATTACAAATTACAGTAGTTTATCTCAGTTGATGTTTTTTCACATTCAAAATGCTTCTCCTTCCATAAATATTACTCAATCACTTCGATTTTTTCCCCTGTGTGTTTCATGTATAATGCATGTAACAAAATTAGGGATCCAGTTTGTGCTGTAAACTTAATACTTAAAAAAAAAATTAAATGTAGGAGATTTTGGCATTTTCGTTTAATTTTAGCATGCATATCTACATTTTATTTTTTCTTTCTCTAATATTAGTTTATTGTAAAATCGATTCATAAATTTGTTTAAGACATTCTAAGAAAAGTTACAAAAAATTTCAGGTCAAATAAGGACTCATTCAGGTCATAAGGGTTATTTTAAAATGTTCCATTTTTTTTAAAAAAATTTCAATTTTTCAAAATTGTGTGAATAATTTACACAATTTCATCTCGTATTATTTTCTTGAATAAAAACATATGCAATGCTAAAATAAAATTTTTAAATATACATAAATAAAAAATAATTGTTCAAAATATGCCAAGTCCCCTTAATAAGAAAGGCAATAATCTTGTTCTCTCAGTAGAACTTTCATTTTTCTTTACGTATTTTGAATAAATTTTTTTAATGGACTCTCATTATTTTTTTAGTATATCATTTGTATTTCTTAGGAATGCACGTCATTTATAAAATCGCCTTATTATGACCTGCTTTTCAAACTTTGCATAAATAGCATTTTGCATTCTATAGAATGCTTAGGCAAAGTATGTAATAATTCTCCTATTTCATACTTTGCCTAAAAACGTCAGGCATTCTATAGAATGCCGGCATTTTATACTTTGCCAGTAACATATATATATTTCAAATGAGGTAACACTTGAAATCGATTCAAGTTCTGATTCAATAACTGAATCAATTTGTACACAAAAACCATTAAGTGTAGCAGAACTAGATAAAGTTATCAAAGAGGGATATGTGCACCAATGCAACCTACTAGATTTTAGACACTGTCATCAAAAAGATGAGTCTCTTTTTGAAAATGGATAGAGAGACGCGGTGACTACCCGGGGAAGATATTTAATCATGATAAAACCTACTAGCGTAGATTTTGAATGAACATTTTCTCCAGCAGGACAACTTGTAACGAAAATAAAAAAGATGTTTGAAGGATGAAACGCTGGACGAGCTGTGTTTTTGAAAAACTTATTTACAGAAACAAAAAAATGAAGAAATGTCTTTTTAATTTCACTATGTACTATATTTTTTTTATGAATTGTTTTTATTTGTTTCAATCAATAACAATATTAAATTAATTTTTTAATTATGTTTTAAGTCTTATTATGTAATTTCAACTATGCTAGAAGTTTTCATAAATAGTTCAATCCTAATCCCGCGGGATTTGTATAATGTAATCCCGAAATCCCTTGATTGAAAATATTACACGGGATTGCAAACTCTAGTATCAGATTCTAAAAGCATTATTTTCCTAAAATTTGAATGTACTGTATGTAATACATATTTTACATCAGCTGGTTTAAAACGGATTAATTTAAAACATTCGATATTTAATCATTCCTATTTATAGTTCTCCTTATAAAACAGCCTTGAAAAATTAATAATGCTACATATATTACAACGCCATAAAACATGTTTCAAACCAAATATATTCATGAAAATTTCAGGAAATTTTAATTTTGGACTTCATTTTTGTATACATTTTACGCGACAATAATTTGTTTTTCCTTATTTACAAATCTTCTTTCTAAGGCGGTATCAAATACAGAGAAATAAATAAAATTCTTAAACTAACGTTGAAAAATATCTCAGACTAACGTACTGCTAACGAAAATCGGAAAGAGAGAAAGGAACACCCAATCCATTTTATAAGAACTAAATTGTTACTAAATTTAAAGTATTATACCAACACATTAGCCATCAGTAATGTATCGGACCTTTCGAAATATTCCGTAAGATTTTAAGACACTAGTCACAAAATAGTTTACTGAATTATATATTAATTAAAAAGATGTGTTCAAGCACTTTTGTAAACAATTATCAAATCAGTTTATTTTTAATTATTTATTTGTGTGTGAGTTCATTTGTCAAATCTACATTTTCTTTCTTATACTTGTGATTAATATTACAAGTAATTATAAAATACATTTATATTGAAAAAGAAGTACTTATTATTTTACAATTTAAATCTTAATTAAAAAATAACAATCCGTTAAAACATAAAAAATATGAATTTCTGAACATATTTAGCTGAATTTAACAAAACGAAAAATAATTACTTGAGCAAAAATACTTTATGAATGAAATATAGATAGTAAGATTTTTTTTATCTATGTCAGCCCAAAAAACATTTTTAAATTTATCAAACTCTCCTTTAAATGTTTTTTTAATTTTTTGATATATTTCCTCTATATTAGGTGTAATATTCACATATAAAGTATAATTCCACATCAAACTCTAGAGCCAACCATGCATCACAAATAATTCTACAATGAAAGCAATACCCAAATAGAAATTTTATGATTTACTTAGAAATCTACAAATGATTGAAATAACTAAATTTTATACATTTTTATTTATCAAAATTAATAAAAGTATGCCATTACACAAATAGTCATTCTAAAACAGGGGTGACCAACCCACTGCCCATCTTGAATAATTTTGCACACACACAGCCCGCAAGACTCGCTACAACTTTACAAAATACGATTAATTTGTGCAATATTTTTGTTTTCAGTGTAGAGTTTTGTAACAAATCTATCTCATAACTATCTCTATTTTATCACGTTGTTTCCGTTTTTATACATACTTAGAAGTGAGCAATATTGCATTGCAGTCCCCCCCCCCCCCCGCAGTATCACGTTTGTTTCCTGTAAATTTATTGCACTATTGCTAGAGCTAGGCATACTTAAATATGCACAGTAGAGCAGCACACAGGCCACTGGCTGTTGATTGTTGACAATAGAACATTCTCTCAGTCTCAACTGAAAATTTGCTTTCCGGTTTTGTTTTGTTAATTGTCCCTGGAGGATAATTATTTTATTTTCAACAAAAACATTCAGGTAATATAAATTCCGTTAAAATAAACTTGACTTAAAAATGAAAAAAGATGCATATATGCATATTTTGTGGATACATAAGTGTATAAATATTTTTATTTTCTTCCAATGTTTTTTAGTGTGAATGCAGAGTGAAAAATAATAGATGAAAATATAAGACATAGCGAGGAATGGAAAGAAAAGTGCTCTGTCATCATTCATAACAAAACATTAATGTGGTTAATTTGTCAAGAGACCATCACTGTATTTAAGGAATACAACATTAAAAAGGCATTACAAAACAAAAAAATTAATGATTATTTGAATTTCAATGCTGAAGTGAAACAATTGAAGCTCAGGGAAGCAAGGTATTCTGTTCCATTTTTGACAACAAAAAACAGAGAACATTTTTGGACGTCGAATTTGTGAAAGAATGTTTGGAAGCTATAGCTAAAAAAAACCTATTTTAGAACTAAAGTCTTACTCAGCAAACAGTTTGTCATCGTAATGATGACATTTCATATTTATCGTAAAACTACACAATCGAATTCCAAGGGTCAAATATTTTCTCTTAACATTTCAAGAAAGTACATACATTTTAGACAGATCTCAACTAGTGGTATTCCTTCATGGAGTAAATAAATCATTTGAAGTAACTGAAGAAATATTAAATTTGATAGGTTTGAAAGATGCTGCTGAAAACTATTTACGCAAAAACAACTTGCATTTGTAAATTCTTTTTCAACTGATGGGGCACCTGTTATGATTGGTAAAGTAAAAGAGGCTGTGAAATTACTGATCGATAAAATAGAATCCAGCACAACAAAACTAATAACTGCTTCCAAAGAGATGATTTAACTGTAATCCACTGTGTTTGATTAACCAACAAAATCTGTGTGCCCATGTATTATCGATGTGAAACATGTTATACAAGTAGTCATAAAAACAATGAATTAAATTTGATCACATGTACTTTCGCATAGACAACTTAAGGAGTTCCTAAAAGAATTAGATTGAAAATATAGAGAAGTTGTACATTTCAGTCGTGTCAAATGGTTGAGTCATGGAAGATGTTTACAGCTATTTTATGAGTTATAACAAAATGACTTGTCTATGAATGAAAAACAAATACAAGAATTAAGAAATGATGAATGGTTATAGGATTTATGTTTTTATAGGTATCAAAATAAATAAATAAATGCATCATAACATGAAAAAGAACATTTAATATTCGATGCAGAAAGAAATTGTTTCTTTCTTCTCCATTGAAAAATAATAACATTCAACACTATCCATTAATGAAGGAATAAAAAAAAAATTCAAAATGTATTACATTATTTAAATGTAACATTAATTATTTAAATATGTACATCAAATACGCAAAAAAAATATGCAAACTTGCAGATCTTTTAAGAGTTGTTTCACTAATTTAGACAAAAACAAAAAAAATATTTGAAATATATTCATCTCCCTTTCATTTCGATGTTGAGTTTGACCCAGAATATCTCCTAAAGTAACTGTGCAATAATGAATAAAAACACATTTTTGAACATCAGAATCCAAATTAGATTTTTATGACACTTATGTTACGAAAGAAAACTTTTTCCAATTTGAGAGATCTGGCACAAAAAGTTATGAGCGCTTTTGGATTAACTTACACTTGTGACTCCTTTTTTTCCCCTCTTTCCCGAAAGTGAAATTTATCACAAGTAAATTGCACTTAGACTTACCTGACAAAAATATGCAACATAAATTACAATGTACACACAATGAGATTGACTAGCAAAAACTAAGTAAATGGGCTGAGAAACAAATATCTCACTAATTAAATAAATTAAACATTTGATTATTGTAGTATTATTTTATTATCCATGTTTGTATACATGAAACATAATGAAAATAATAATAATTCATAATGTTTTAAATTTTCTCTCCAAAAAATATTTGTAACAAGTCCAAATCTAAAGCGACGATATATATTTTTATATGCAGCCCCCCGGGATTATAACGTTTTTCCGAATAGGCCCGAAAGGATCAATTGGGTTGGTCACACCTGTTATAACATAATACAACACAAATGTATTTAAAAAATTAAAACTTGCCAACATTCAAGAAAAAAAATCCCTAAAGTATGTTATAGTTCTTTTACTTCATGTCCATGTAGCATTTCACTTAAGTCAAATCAAATAACTCAAAATTACAACATTCCTTCAACTATTATTTGCAAATATGAAAATTAATTTTCAATTGCAGCCTTTGTGCAAAAAATTATTGAAAATTTTAACAATTATAAAGGCTTTAAGGTTTTTTTGGGGGGAAATAAAATTAAATTCTGAAAAAAAAAACTGTTAAATATATATAACTATAAAGCTTCAAATTTTTGGCAAGCATGAATGTCCACAAATGTGTTTATAAATAAAAAATTTGAGAGAAAAAATTTTTAGATTCTGCACATACATAAAAATTTTCCTTTGTATGGATAAGTAAACGTCTTTTTATATTACCACTTTGATAGAAAGCAATGTTAAATATTTCACACCCTTGCCACTTTCTTTAGTATGAATGCACAAATGTCATCATAATTGATAAATCTGATAAAAAGGCAAGAAGCATATTTACATGGTATGATATCTATCTAGCTTTTCCTTGGTATATATATGTAAAAGTACATTTAAAGAACCAATTTGAAAGAAATTCTTTTACAAACATGAGGTTTTCAATTGGTATGAAAACAAGTAAATGTCTTTTTAAAACATCACTTTAAGGGAAAGCCTTGTTGCATATTTCAAAAAACATTAGGCTTTTCCTTGGTATGAATAAGTAAATGTTTTTTTAAATGACCACTTTCACTGAAAGCCTTGTTGCATATTTCACAAACATGAGGTTTTTCCTTGGTATGAATACGTAAATGTCTTTTTAAATGACCACTTTCACTGAAAGCCTTGTTGCATATTACACAAACATGAGTCTTTTCCTTGTTATGAATACGTAAATGACTTTTTAAATGACTACTTTGAGAGAAAGCCTTATTGCATATTACACAAACATGAGGTTTTTCATTAGAATGAATACGTGAATGTGTATTTAAATCACCACTTCGTGCGAAAGCCTTGTTGCATATTTCACAAACATGAGACTTTTCCTTAGTATGAATACGTAAATGCCGTTTTAAATTGCAAGGGTCACAGAAAGCCCTATGGCATATTTCACAAACATGAGGCTTTTCCTTTGTATGAATAAGTAAATGACTTTTTAAATAACTACTTCGAGAGAAAGCCTTATTGCATATTTTACAAACATGAGGTGTTTCCTTAGTATGAATACGTAGATGTACATTTAAGGCACTATTATGAGAGAAAGCCTTGTTGCATATATCACAAACAAAAGGATTTTCATTGGTATGAATACGTAAATGTGCATTTAAATAACTATTTCGAGAGAAAGCCTTGTTGCATATTTCACAAACATAAGGCTTTTCTTGGGTATGAATACGTAAATGTGCATTAAAATTACTACGGTGATTGAAAGCCTTGTTGCATATTTCACAAACATGAGACTTTTCCTTGGTATGAATATTTAAATGTTTTTTTAAATTACTACTGTCACTAAAAGCCTTGTTACATATTTCACAAATATGGGGCTTTTCCTGGGTATGAGTACGTAAATGTGAAATTAAACTGCCACTTTGAGAGAATGCCTTGCTGCATATTTGACAAACATGAGGCTTGTCCTGGATATGAATAGGTAAGTATGAAAGTGTACTGCAATCGAAATCCTTGCAGCCTATTTGACAAACTTCCTGCTTTTCGTTGGGCAGATTGCTCAAGTGATGTTTTAAGACATCATTTTGAGATGAAGCCATCTTTGTCAGTTTATAAAATAAGAAATATCTGGAGAGATCATGTAAATCCTTATTTAATTTTAAGTGAAATAAAAAGGGTGCATACTTTTTGTGGAAAGCTGTTTATAATTATATAATTTTTACGAGTCGAACACAATACTGAAATCTAGTTGTATTTTAAATTTATGCACAAAATGAAATCCACAGATGAATATATCACATTTTTAAGTTAAATAAGGTATCCAACTATTCTAAGTTCAGTTTGCTGAAATATTTTGAAATGTATTCAATGACTGGAAAATTGCAGGAACATGGAAATTTTTAACTAAAATTACATTCCCTACAGCAATTTAAATGAAATGTAAAAGGTATGTCACAATACCTGTATTACATACTACCTTAGAGCAAAATTCAGAAAGGACACGGACCAACTTAAGTTCCATAAAACAATAATCTTGCATTGAAGGATAAATAGCCCACTATCCTTTTATAATTGATGAATGATTCGTTTGAAGTAACAACCCTTGAAAATAGCAATACTTTTAGTGATGAGTTAAGTGAGTCTTGTTAAACAAAGAAAACTGCTAAAACACTCCATATTTATGTAGTTCATGTCCTTTTCTCTAAAAAGTTATAATTGTTCTCACGGACATTTTGCAATTTTTTTCTGTACCTCTGATTTTCTGCCTTGTGTTGGTCACTTGTCTAAATTCTGCTATTCCTCTGAAAATAGAAATAGCCATCAATATCAATATTGAAATTGTAAAAAAACATAGTTCAATTAGAATGTATAGTTAAATGAAATAACTAAATCACAGTTGTCAATTTTAAGAGTAAGAATACCTCTTTTGACATTCTTTGCTGTACTATGCAATACCATTCGAAACATTCATTAGCATTTTGAGTGTTCTAATTCAAATACTTACTTAAATGTTTTACAATAATATTTTATGAACATATTTCACAGTATATCATGCTACATTTGATAAACTCAAATAATTTCCATTTACAGGATTATTGCATTTGCCCTTTCCAATACAATTAACTTCCACTTTCTAAACTACATTTTGTCTTCCTAATCTTGACAGGATTGGGTATGATAGAAAAAGGACCAAACTGTTTTAAGGTAGTAGTCGATGGCCAAAATTTTGACGTTTTTGTTAAGCATTTTTTTAACAAGTAAATAAAAAGCGATCCTTTTGTAATTTGTGCATGTTTTTATCAGTATTTTAAAGTGTACAAAAAAAATTTTTTTTAACTTAATTTTACATTAATTTGTTTATAATTCTTTATGTCAAAATTGAGTCCTCAAAAAAGAGGTGAGCTGTTTTGGGAAAGCACATAGACTTACATAGTCATCTGAAATAAAAAAAATCAAAGAGATTATTGTTCTGTAGATTTTATTCTAATGAATTAACCAATAACATGCATATTAAAAAAATTTTTTTTAATAAAATGGCGGACTTGTGGAAAAAAGATTCTTGAAATTAATTTTTTTGTGTATAAATTGTTTAAAGAAATTAATTATTAAAAAAATGAATGTTTTAAAGGTTACGTATTTAGCTATGAGTGTGTCTAGAATAACAGGTCAAATTTTTAGCCAAATTGGTTGAATAGTTTTGAGTCAGTGCTTCCCCGAAATTTCAAAAACATGGTTTCGAGAAAAACACATTTAATTTTAACAATACTTATGAAGGAGGGAAGGTTCGTTCTGGGTACCTTCCGTTCCGAACGCAAGTACGTAACCAATCACGCCAAAACGATCGTCAACGTGTGATGTTGGTACTAGTTCATATAGATATCACACCGCCACACTTACATTAATCACCTATGCCTGGAGCATAGCACAATCCTTCTGTTTTTTCAAAGTTATTTTCAGCTGCTTTGAGAGCCCTGCGTAAGGTTCTGGCCTCTTTACAGTTGGCTTCTGCAGTTTTCTCTGCCTTCAAAATTCATGCATTGTCAACAATGTCAGCGTAGTCTCTGGCTGCTTAACCTATTGTGACACCCATCATCTCAATAACTTTGAGCACAGGTAGAAAACCCTCATTAAAGATGCAGGCAGCCATATAGGTAGTAATTTTCAAAACATTTTTCCCAGTAAAAACATGCTTTGGAATGAAATTCCATACACAGTGACTGAAACTTCTATTATTATTTTGGGTGTTTCTTCCCAAACATCTTTGAAACAAATCGTCAGATGCTTAAGTCTGGTTACACTGGTTTTACAAGATTTATATATTGCTCGTCAAATGTTATTGGGTATTCATAAATGCTCTCGTGATTTTCCACTTTTAATTGTTGATATTTGTACCAAGAATCTGGGCAGTAAAAGTGCTGAGGGTATTGCAAACTGTACAAAATTTTTGTCTTTGTCAATCAAAAACATTTGCTATAATATGCATACCCTAGAATAATAGGGATGGAAGGACAATAAAAGAGGGAATGATCAGAGCAGCTACGGAATCAACACACTTTCATACACACTACACCGCGTTCTTTTCTTTTGGCTATAACTTTGAAATATTAAAAATTTCTACCTAAAAATTTCAGGGTATATTTTTAAGGTGTTTTTCTTCCGAAAAATGCAAAGGGAAAAAAATCGATTTTTTGAACCTGTCACACCAGACTACTACCTTAAAAATAGTTCTATATTATTTTAAAATTTAAAATAAAGCAAATTGTGAAAAGTGCCACACATTATATAAACATTGTAACTTTAAAGATATACTTCCAAGTTATAGTCACATAGTTAAAGGAAGTTTTTTTTTTTAATCAAAGGGACCAAATAATTTATTTTTTTATCAGTGACAAAACAGTCAAAACAATTGATAAAATTCAAATTTGGATGCAAATCTGTTTTGAGGTAAATTTTCAGACGACTTTGCTATGCATCTATGTGCCTTATAAACCATTTGTTTTGCAATTTTGCTTTTGTTCAAAATTTCAATTTTGATCACAACTGCTATTTTTTTCATTTTTGTTTGACATTGTAAACATGGATGAAAAAGGAATTTTATCAGCTATGCTGTGAACCCTAGCAATGTAAGTAAAATCAATTGGAAGTGGAGTCCAGTGAAATACATTGAATTTTTATCAACTTGAAAAAGAAACCCTCAAGAATCTATCAATCAATTCACTGAAAAAGTTTCTTAATTTTAAAAGTTTTAACTAAAGTTCAGTTTCTAAAAGAACAGTTTTTTGTTTGAAGAAACAAAAGACAGCACGTGGGATTCTCCCATGAAAAAAAGAAAGGGCAGCACTTTGTGAAAATTAGCATTAATAATATGAAAAGGAAATGACATGAACTTTGTTAGACATATATGTGGAAAAATTTGCCTGTCAAAATGAAATAAAAATTCAATTCTCCTCCGAAAATCCAACTTTTAATGGGATTTTCTGAAAAAAATATAAGGCTGAATTTTAAAATAAAGAATAATAAAAATAATAATTTTATATTGAATTTATGCTTATTTTACTCAACATATCTGATTTCAATTTTACATTCATTGTCAAGAACAATTTTTTAATTAAAAAGGGGCAAAAATTAAGGTATCTACTATGGGATTACATTTTAAAAAATATGTTTCTAAGTATTTTTTTTAGGTAATCTATAAATTTCATGAAATAAAATTAATTTTGATATTGAGTGAGTGAGTGAATATTAACGTCGCACTGTTCAGCTACACGAGTTCTTTTGGTGACGGACCTCGTAATTTTGAACCATGGTAGAGTGACGAGGACAACATCCCAGCTGGCACCCCCCTCTCCTAACTACCACACCAATGGGACGACATTTGAGATCTTGACAGCTTTAATGTGCATCACTCCCCTACATGGCAGGTCTTTAGTGGTACTGGGCTCGAACTCATGACATGCCTGCCATGATCCGATACCTTGACCACTGGGATAACGCAGCCCCAATTCTGATATTGATAAATTGTTCTTGTGAATCCCAAAAATTCCATAATTCCTGCTACATTATATCTAAGGATAGTATACATAAGCGACATTTACAAGTGTAATAATATAAATAATTACAGTGAAATATGTTTAACATGATAACGCTTAAGACAAAATATCGGTTTACAAGAAATAATACAATGATCCCAACAAACTATTATGTGTTTTCATGTAATTTTTCCTCTTAACATGAAAAGATTTCTCTCCTGGGAATGAACAAAATACGTAAAATACCAACCACACAGACAAGATTTAAAACGGGTGTAAAATGAAGGAGAGGAAGTTTCATGTTTTGTAGAAAGGAAGCCAACTTGGCTTTGCAATACACTCGGAATAGCCTGCAACAGGAGCCAAATTTGCTTACCTAAGCTACATTAATCCCCTACTCCAACAAACACACAAAAACATCTTATCTCTCCAGTGGCATACTCTAGGATTTTAGGGGACCCAAAGCTAGACTAACACCATGTACAGCTTAGGGCCTAAGACTTGACTTTGCAAGGAGGCCCTAATACTCCCCATTTTGCCACTGTATCTCTCAACAGTTGGCTTTGGAATTCGATGCGGAGTGCATCGCAGTGTGAGAAAAAATCAGTAAATGTGGTTAGCGTTTTTTTTTTTTCTTCCCCTTTTCTTCTGCATTTTAGAAGAACTTTTTCGAATACAATGACAAAGAGCTTGGGGGGAAAACAAACTTCTATTTCACTTAAAATGAAGATGGAGCTTCTTACGGCTGTGAATGAAAAAAATGAAAATCTGTGAAGATTTTCGTATAGCTAAGAATACATTTTCAACAAATATTAAGAAAAAAAAATAGCAAATTCCAGAAATGTTTGTGAATATACCTATATAAACAAAATGTACTCTAAATAAATTTAGTTTTGTTGAATATATGTTCTTCCCCTCTTTTCTTTTTGCAATATCTTTTAATGCAAAATTCTTTCAACACGAAAAAATATTTCAATCCCCTCTGTATCTTGTTGAACAATTTTCACTGTACTTGTAAAATAAATTATTTTAAAGTAATACCAATGAAAAAAAGCACTTAAGGTTTTAACAAAAGCAAGAATGAAATTTTTGTTTTATTAACAAGTGTATTAAATCAGTGATCCGCAACCCCCGGTCCATGAATCAAATGGTGCCGGGCCGCCTAAAGATCAAACTATTGTCATTTTATTTAAAGTGGTGCATTTCCCTCAGATTTGCATAACTTTCCACAGAAATCACAATGTATTCCACATTAAATCACTTTTATTCATTTTTGGTGTAACTATATTTTATTCTAAAGGCAGATTTAAATGTACTAAATTAAAATTGCTAAATCAAAACAATCTAAAATATAAACAATGTGTCCCACCCTCAGCGGGCCGCAGTAAAATTATCAAACATTGACCGGTCTGCAGCGCTAAAAAGGTTGTGGAGCACTGTATTAAATGACCAAATAGAATTTGTAGCACAACCTATATTTTCTCTCATTAGATGGTAGCACCTTGCAATGAAGGGTACATCTAGAATAGTACCAGTTTTCTCCATTAAGTTAGCAGAATATATAATGGCTATGCTCATGAGTATTCAATTTGAACTGTGGCTTGAAGAAGTAAATTCTTAGAGAAGAATCCTTAACAATTGGGATTCCTTAAAGCTTCATTTTTTACTAGTTTCCTCGGTGTGTAACAAATGTCCAGCTAGAGAGCTTTTCAGAATATATTCAAATTCCATAAATGAGTTATATCACATATTTGTTTTGCCAATTTTAGCAGAATTTGAGTGGCATAACAAGGCACGCGATATTGAGGTCGCCGATTTGGCGATTGTTGTGATAATATGCAAGTACCAAATATTCAATTTACTATTCATAAATACACTTCAAGCCTATAAAATCTTAATGCAGTAAGTACACATTACCTAATTTATCTCCAATGAGATCTTATGGTAGTTATGTATTATACTCTTGACCAATTTTTTCAAATAAAAATCATGATACACAGTTAACAGTGGCAAACCATTTTCTAAGCTTGTTTGAAAACAATAATGATAACTGCATTTGACAATGTTTTTTTTTTCTTTTTATTTTGGCAAAATTAGTCAATGGTAGTATAGGAAAGTATCCATTTTCTTTTAATTTTTTATCTTTAAAAATCAACAAAAAATGACTTTGACAATAAATAAAATAAATTCCTTTTACTTCAACATTTATGTGATGGTATCTACTGGAAAAAAAATAATACAATTAAGGGTTTTTTGAATATCATCTAAGATTAATATTCATATTCATTTAAATGTTTATCATTCTTATACAGTTTTTAAAAAAACTTAATTAAAAGAAATTAAAATAACAAATCTTGTAAAATCAAAACATGATGCCAAATGCCACAATATTCATGCACTAGTGAAAGTCGTTCCCAAGTACATTCAAACACAGGAATATTAACAACTCATTTGGCAAAGTACATAATTCAAATCATTGGTTGACAGTATAATATAAATCAGTAGTGAAGTCTCTTTTCATAAAAAGGATAGCAAAATAATCCGGATATTATTTATTTCTAATAGGGCTGGGGATTGGTGTTTCACCATTACAGAAGTAGAACATTCCCCAGGAACTGGTATTTCTTTTTAGTGTGCAGCAGATAATTTTGATGCCAGTTTCCTTCCTGGAGGGAAGCCCCCGACCTCTGGTGATGCAGAACTGTACTTAGGATTTTAATTTTGCTGACAGCACTCAAGGGATCTTTTACATGCTGCATAATCATAGAACATGGCCACTGTCAAGATTCTGCATCATAAAAATCCACTGACTTGGGCTGGGTTGAACTCGCAACATTAGGTGTACAAGGACAGTGCCAAACAACTACGGCACCCAGCCTAATTTCCTTTGAAACTGAAACCTTTCATGTCAACAATAATCTACGCAATAGTTATGAGAAAGAGATGTAACTTTCCTTATCTCTGATATGTTAGTATCTGTTACAATTTTAAATAGTGAATGTTTTTTTATTTCTCTAAGGATGTGATATCACTGAGCAAAAAACATGTCGGATTAAAGCATTTTGAGAGGCTATATTGTTTTATTTTCATCATCTACCTATACAAGGAATATTTTTGTTTTATAAGTTCCCTTAGTTATATATTGATTCATATATAAAAAAATAAATTGTATTCTAAGGACAAGTCAAAATTAAGTATTGAATAATCCATCAAAGTTGTTATGTACGTTATTTTTGTGGTTTCTTTAATATCAATTTATTCTGAAATTAAATGATATAACATAAAATACAATTTTAAAAATATTCTTTTAAGAAGAAAAAGAAAATCCTAGTGCGATCTTTTAGTCTATTTCATTTATTCATATGCTAATCAATCACTTCTTTTTTACCTCTTTCATTCAAAAGAAGAAAAAAATCCACACATCATGCTTCTAAGAAGAAAAGCGTGGTTTTACAAATGGCTTCTTGAAAAAAAAGTTTCTTCTGAAGTACAATAGTGAAGGAAAACATCAAAATGCATGCTTCAGATTGATCAAGGTATCTCCCTTTCTCTCAAACATTCTTTCTACATTTTTCTCCTTCAAGAAGCCCTTTTGGAAACAAAGTTTTTCTCCTTAAAAGCACAGGATAAATGAATTTTTTTTTTTTTTTTGCTTCTTTTGAATGAAAGAGGTAAAAAAAGAAGTGATTGATTAGCCTAGGAATAAATGAAAAAGGCAAGAGCATTCTACCAAACATTCTATTCTAGCATTTTACCAAATGTTCTATGAAATGTTTGGCTAAAGTGTAGATTGGGGGCAGGGGGGGGGCTTTTGGATATGGCAATTTTTATCTAGATATCATAGTGAGGTAACAATTTCATTCTGGCAGACTGTATAATTTGGTAACCCTTGATTTTTGATCTTATGCAGATAAGGTCACATGTTCTTTTTAATTAATTGCTATTGGTTATTTAAAGAATTTGAGGATGTTTTTAAGGAAGCAAACAATTTTCAAATTAACAATTCCATCATTTATTTTTTAATTTTCATTTTGCATTTAGATTTTGTCCATGTAGCATTTTTTGAAATTTTCTATGCAATTTATAATTATTTGATACTCTTGTTTATCGCTTGTTCCTTCAACTTACCCTGACAAGTATACTTAAAAGGTATATTTTGCGTTTTTTTTTTTAATGATTTGGAATAAAAGGGGAAATTGTCTGTAATACAGAAGTGCATGGAAAAGATTGATTTCTGTAAATGCTGAATGTTCGGTTTGCAAGAAAACTATGTGTTTGATTAAAAAGAATTCGAGTGATAGATATATTTGGGAATGCCAATAGAAAGCGGCCGCGCATTGTATAAATAGGTCTGTAGGGAAGAATAGCTGGTTGGAAGAAACTAAGCTGAGTATGTGTGAGAATCTGATGTTGAAGAATATGTGGATGCTAAAGTCGAACAGTGACTTCCTTTCCTTCAAGCTTAATGTTTCGAAGAAAACAGTCACGAATTCGGATGACATTAGGTAGAAAGTTATGTATAGAAATATGTGTTGAAGAAATTTACTCTCCTCCAGAACTTCCCTAAGCTCAAGTAAGCCTTTTTCTTCAAAAAAATTTACAATTTCCTTTAACTAAATAAAAAAAAGTAATTTTTATTTATTACTGATAACTTTACAAGTATTTATTTTATTTCACATTTGTTTCTTTATTTCAAAATAACAATTTGTAAATTCTTGGAATACCTAACACTAAATTCTGTAGCTTGGTTATCGAATCCGGTCGTCCAAAACAACTATCGTTAAATGAAGTAGCTTCGCGACCGATTTCGGTCACCAAAAGAAATTTACAATGCTAAGGGACTACACTTTAACCTTGATTTAACACGTTGAGCAATAATTTAACCAACAATTTTAATCCCCTAGTACAAAACAAAAACTAAAAATTCAATTGAGTAAAATACAAAAATTTTCACTGTTAGAATAGATGCTTTTCGTTTAATCAAGCGAGTTTGTTTGACAATGATACTCAATGCATGCATTAACACATAAAAGGTACTTACTGTGTTACACACACACAATTCCAACAAAAATTTTAAGTTTGCTAATACTTCTGGAAATCATACACTATATTATGCCGTCAATTTATATTGTTATGACTAGTCTGATCATCTGCGCGTGTTTTCACGCAAGTTTTCTCTCCGAGTTTCCCTCGTGAGGTCATGCTCATTCATGCATGTTCTCTCTCTCTCTGTTGCATCTCTATTTATAATATCTTTGTTTTTATAAATTTAGTTTTCATGATCTGGCAACAAAAAGTTGTTGACATATTTGTAGCGCGTTGTAAGAACAAGAATAAAAAAGTTTAACGATCTAAAATAGCTTTCTTCTCAAAAAGGATGAATTAATTCTAAATAATTATTTTGCTTAGCTTATATATTATTTTTGACTAAATCGTCTACAAACTGGTGACCCGTACATATTCAAATGATGGATGAGAATAATGAAACATTCGAAGTAAATAAGGTAAGCGTTAAAATTCCTCCTTTTTGGGAAGAAAAACCAGAAATATGGTTTTTTTCAAGTTGAAGCTCAATTTTCCATTGCTAATATTAAACAAGAAGAAACTAAGTTTAATTACCTTGTTGCTCAGTTAGATACAAAATTCATAGAAAATATATGGGATATCATTCAGGGTGATGAAAAAAATAAATATTCTTATGCTAAAAAAAGACTTTTAAGTACTTTCAAAGAAAGTGAAGAAAAATGTATTAAAAAATTACTTACTGGAATCTCATTAGGTAACATGACCCCCAGTCAACTTTTGAGAAAAATGAAATCGTTGACTGGAGTTAATATCTCCGAAAAAGTTTTAAGAACATTATGGCTAGATAAAATACCAGACTCCATCAAAAATATTTTAGTTATTAGTTCGGAAAATTTGTCAGTTATGGCAGATAAAATTTTTGAAATAAATTCATCGCCAGAAATTTATTCTGCTACTGCAGATAATTCTGCTATGAAAAATATCCTGGATAAATTCAGTCTTTTGGAGAAACGGATTTCAGAATTATCTTTCAACAGGAGAAAATCAAAAAGCGAATTTAAAAATTACAATCAAACACGAATTAAAAGTCGATCTTGTAAGCGTTTCAACCCTAATGGAAAATACTGTTATTTCCACTTCATGTTTGGTAATAAGTGTTATCCTGATAAATGTAAAAGTCCATGTTCCTGGAATAAGGCATCGGAAAACTTAGAAAAACAGTAGATTTGGCGGCAAGCTCTCCTGCTCCAGAATATAAAGATTGCCGTAATTACCGTTTATTTGTAACTGACAAAAATACCGGTTTACGCTTTCTTGTTGATAGTGGTGCTGATTTATCAATAATTCCTGCCTCATGTAAAAATAAAATTTGTGATTCTTTTAAGCTTTATGCAGCAAACGGCTCAGAAATACTAACTTTTGGTCATAAAATTTTAACTCTAAATCTAGGGCTGCGTCGTGAGTTCCAGTTTCCTTTAATTATTGCTAAAGTAGATAAAGGAATTATTGGTGCTGATTTTTTAAATAAGTTTATAACTTGTTAATTGACATCCGAAACAAACAGTTAACAGATGGAATAACTAATCTTCATGTGAAAGGTGAAATTTCTTCTATTTTGCAAGAAAATAAAATTAACATAATGGATAAAACAAAATTTTCAAATATATTATTACAATATTCAGATTTAATGAAACCAAATTTGTTAGTTACTAATACGAAACATGATGTTAAACACTATATTGCTACTAAATGCCCACAGGTTTACTCAAAAGCTCGTCAATTGGATTCTAAAAAATTAGAAATAGCCAAGCAAGAATTTAAATTTTTGTTAGATAATGATATCATTCGACCTTCTAAATCTCCATGGGCAAGCCCACTACATCTTGGGAATAAAAAAGATGGAAGTGTTAGACCCTGCACAGTGATTATAGAAGTTTAAATGCCCAAACCGTTCCTGACCGTTACCCAATTCAACGTATTGAAGATTTTCATCATATTTTAAAAGGAAAAAGAATATTTTCTAAGATTGACCTATTCAGAGCATATTTTCAAATTCCAATTGCTGAGGAAGATATAGAAAAAAACAGCTATAATAACACCATTTGGCTTATTTGAGTTTAATGTTATGAGCTTTGGGTTAAGAAATGCACCCTCTACTTTTCAGCGCTTTATCAATGAAGTATTATTTGGACTAGAATTTGTTTTTCCATACCTGGATGACATTCTAGTAGCCTCTGTAAATGAAGAACAACATAAAACTCATTTGAAACTTGTGTTTGATCGTTTACAAAAATATGGTCTTCAAGTGAATATCTCAAAATATATTTTGGGAGTAACTCATCTAGAATTTCTGGAACACTTGATAACACCCGAAGGATCTAAGCCACTTCCAGAGAAAGTAGATGCAATTTTATCATACAAATTACGCGAAACAATTCGTGATTTGAGAACCTTCCTTGGACCAATTTTTATAGAAGATATTTAAAAAATGCTGTTAAACCACGAGTACTTAAAAGGTTAAAAAAAGAATGACAAAACAAAAATTGTTTGGACAGAGGAAGCTAAAGAAAATTTTGAAAAATGTAAACAGGATCTTGCACATGCTACTTTATTAAGCTTTCCTGACCCTAATTTACAACTGGCTTTATTTACTGATGCTTCCAATTTTGCGATCGGTTCGGTATTACAGCAGTTTGAAGCTGGTAGTTGGAAACCGATTTCCTTTTTTTCTAAAAAATTATCTGTGAAGCACAGAAAAATTACTGTACCTATGATAGGGAATTATTAGGAATATATCTTTCCGTCAAACAGTATAAAGACCTTCTTGAAGGACGAAATTTTGTCATTTATACTGATCACAAGCCACTTAGCTTCACCTAGACAGTTACGTCATTTACAATATATATCACAATTTTCAACAAATATTTGTCACATTAGTGGAGAAAAAAATATAGTTGCAGATTCATTATCCAGGATTGAATCTATCTCTGAAATAGATTATGACAAAATTGCTGATGCACAAGTTGATAATGAAGAACTTAATAAACTGCGCTTGAAACCATCCTTAAATTTTAAACAATATCCCCTCGACTCTGGTAAATTACTTTGGTGTGATATTTCATCTGCAAACATTCGTCCATTTATACCTCAGCCTCTTCGAATGCACATGCTTCAAAAAATTCATAACTTGGCTCCTCCTGGAGTGAAATCTACTATTAAACAAATAGCTTCTAGATTTATTTGGCTAAACATTCGAAAAGATGTCAATCAATGGGCAAAATCTTGTATCCAGTGTCAAAAGACCAAAATAATAGACATACACATTCACAAATTGGCACCTTCCAAGATGTAGATGATCGATTCAGTGTTATTCATGTTGACATCATAGGTCCATTTCCTGTATCAGAAGGAAAAATAAATTGTTTTACTTGCATTGACCGCTTCACATGTTAGATAGAGGTCATTCCTTTATCAAATATCACGGCAGAAACGGTTGCTCGAGAATTTTATAATCACTGGATTTCGCGCTTTGGAATGCCATACCGTGTGACAACTGATCAAGGTACTCAATTTAGATCTGAGCTCTTTAAAAACATAGGTGTTATTTGTGGATTTAAAGTATGCACAACAACATCCTATCATCCACAATGTAATGGAAAAATTGAAAGAATCCATCGCACCTTAAAAGCAGCCATCAGAGCGCATAACTCAGTTAAATGGTCACAGACCTTACCAACGGTATTGTTAGGACTACGATCGGCTCTACGTAGTGACACAAATTACACCATTCCACAAATGGTTTACGGACAAATTATCCGATTACCAGGAGAATTTTTCGAGAAACCGAAAAATGTCTTGGATACAGATACGTTTGCGGAAGAATTACAGAAACGAATGGATCAGTTACAACCACTAAAAACTCGCCGACAACATTCTCAAAAACATTTTGTCCATAAAGACTTGCATAACAGTACACATGTGTTCATACGTGTTGGCAGAGTGAAAAAAGCACTGAAACCTCCGTACGATGGACCGTTTCCAGTGGCAAAAAGATACGATAAATATTTTACTGTGAAAATTAAAGGCAAGGACATCAATATATCTGTAGACAGATTGAAACCTGCATATTTGTTGTCAACTGATGGTGATAATCCGGATCATTTCAAACAACTAGAACATGCACCAACTCTGCCCGACAAAAAACTGATTGAGAAAAATTGAAAAACAGCCACCAGATTTGCTGAAAAAAGATGTCCAAAGAACAACTACACGCTTTGGTAGACATGTAACGTTTCCAGCGCGTTACAGATATTAGTTGCATATCATTTTATGACTGTCATTTGTTGTATTTTTACTTTTATTTGTATGTATTGCATATTGTATCGTAACTATGTTACTGGGGAAAGAGAAATGTTTCATCTCTATTTATAATATCTTTGTTTTTATAAATTTAGTTCTCAATCTGGCAACAAAAAGTTGTTGACATATTTGTAGCGTAATGTAAGAACAAGAATAAAAAAGTTTAACAATCTAAAATAGCTTTCTTCTTAAAAAGGATGAATTAATTCTAAATAATTATTTTGCTTATCTTATATATTATTTGTGACTAAATCGTCTACATCTCATTCTCCTGCTAACACTACTTTTGACTTTCTGCTTAGATTGTTGACTTAGTAAAAAAAGAAAGTGTTGCCTTTCAAAATAACAAAAAAGTAACAACATTTAATCGTAGGCTCAGTGGCGATAGTTCGATATCTGGGGTAATAGCGCGCCAAGTTGTTGTTTATGTTCGCCACGATGGGCGATAACATTACAATATGGTTACCTTGATATTTTTATCGTCTGTCGATGTGGTTGCCATGGGGATAACGTATATTAGAAATAACATTTGTTGGTTTTTTTCCCGGGGTAACCCTATAAATTTCAGACGATTTATTAAGCATAAGAATATTCTAGATTTTAATTTTTACATAAGTATTAAAGTTTAAAGGCTCATCTGTATTGATATATTATCCTGATTATAAATTTAAGTCATGAATAAATTTGTTGTATTGAGTTAATTACAAATATTGACCCAAGAAGTGTTCTTAGATCAGTTCTATAATATTTATCGGTAATTAAAAACATGAAACTAAATATGATTTTATACATAGACATTTGATTCTGTAGGCTGTTTACTTTCTAAAAGCAATAGAAATATTCGAAATTTTAATATAACCTTTTTCAATTCTCTATTTACCCTTAAACGAATTTCACAAATTGCTGTTTGCAATAATCTATATTCATGCAAAATTCAGTAAAAAAAAGGTAATTTCAGAAAAATTTTCAAAATTATCTGTAAGGGGTTAATTGTCCAAAATCACTGATATTTTTGTGTGACGTATATTTAAAGGGCAAATTTGGAGCACTTGTATATTATAATATCGACTATATTTTCTACAAATCACAACAAAAAACCGCCAAATACTGCAATATACAGCCAATAGTGGAAACTGTTCCTAATCATTTTGAACACTGTAATTACAGTAGTATAATTTTTTTTTAAAATTCGTGATGCCTTTTTGCTTGGCGAAATTAGTTGGCAGTTTAATACATATGTTCCTAATTTTAGAATGGTATGTGTGTGTGTGAGTACTCATTTAGAATTTCTTAAACAAACTTTGAAGTAATTTATTCTATGTTTGAAGTTAATACAGTGGGCCACACAAAAGTGTTCGTACACTTGAAATTTCTTATAAAATTTAATGTTTTCGACTATTAAAAATTAATATATTGTAATTGTAATTTTTTTTATGAAATCTGCAACTTGTTCTTAATGGAATGACATAATTAATTTTTTAAAAAAAGTATAACAATTTTTTATAAAAATTAATTATCAAAAAGCTACTAAAAAATTACACCACAAAAGAGTCTTCGTACACTTAACAAAAATCTCAACTAAGCTTTAAATATTGTATTTCTTTCTTAATTTAGTACTTAGTAGGATATCTTTTAGTGTCCACAACAGCTTTTAAGCGTCTTGGTATAGATTTAATCAGTTTTTTGTAATTTCTGCATCGATTTTCCACAATTCTTCTGTGATTATTGTTTTTACTTAACATTTTGTGTTTATTTGTCACGTTTTCTTTTTTTTTACATCAGAATCTCACTAAATATGTTCTACTAGGCTAAATAAAGTGATTGAGGAGGTGTTTTCATAATTTGGGGACAGTCATAGAAACACCAGTGGCGCACAATGAGAGCAGTGCACTTAGCGTCATTACCCTGTTAAAAAATTAAGTAGTCTCTAATATCCAAATTTCGGGCGGGTAATTTAAAATTTCTCTTTAAAATAATTAAAGCTCATGATTCACAATACCATGAAAAAATACCAAATTACCTAATTCTGTGACCGATGTACACCCCCACGCAAGAACACTTCTATCTCCATGTTTTATTGATCCAAATAGATTCTTGAATTAAGTTTCAGAAAATTCAAAATTGACAGAAAATTGATTAGGATGAGAGACAATTCAACATTTTTGGTTCCGATGGGCCTATAATACTTGTAAATCAAAATATAAGGAGTTTAATCCCATGAATTTATGTGGAACAAGAACTCCTTCATTTCCATGCTTCAGCATGGAAGTGAAGGTGTTCTGGCGTGGGGGGTGTAAATTGGCCTCAGAATTAGGCAATTTTTTATCTTTTCATGGTATTATGAATCATGAGCTTTAATTATTTTAAAGAGAAATTTTAAATTACCCGCCCGAAATTTGGATATTAGAGACTACTTAATTTTTTAACAGGGTAATGACGGTAAGTGCACTGCTCTCATTGTGCGCCACTGGTGTCTCTATAACTGTCCCCAAATTATGAAAACACCTCCTCAATCCCTTTATTTAGCCTAGTAGAACATATTTAGTGAGATTTTTATGTAAAAAAAAAGAAAACGTGACAAATAAACACAAAATGTTAAGTAAAAACAATAATCACAGAAGAATTGTGGTAAATCGATGCAGAAATTACAAAAAAACTGATTAAATCTATACCAAGACGCTTAAAACCTGTTGTGGACACTAAAAGATATCCTACCAAGTACTAAATTAAGAAAGAAATACAATATTTAAAGCTTAGTTGAGATTTTTGTTAAGTGTACGAAGACTTTTGTGGCGTAATTTTTTAGTAGCTTTTTGATAATTCATTTTTTAAAAAAATTGTTATACTATTTTTAAAGAATTAATTATGTTATTCCATTAAGAATAAGTTGCAGATATCATAAAAAAAATTACAGTTATAATATATTAATTTTTATTAGTCGAAAACATTACATTTTATAAGAAAATGCAAGTGTATGAACACTTTTGTGGCCCACTGTATATATTTTCAAGCATCAAACTTCAGAGTGAGAATTGTGAATATTTTTTCCTAATGTTGTTTCATCTTCTTTTTTCTTTTTTTTTTAAGTATAAATATAATTATGTATAAAAGGGGGGGATACTTTAGATGCATTATCAGTGATAACGAAATAACATGTCAATACATTACTTCAAATAAGTTTAAGTTTGGATGGAACTGAAGTATATTTAACATTATAAATACAATAAATGGTAGAAATAGGCATGCATTAAGTGTTGGTATGTTCAGTGTAAAAAAATCAAATATTCCCATTAAAACAGAAGACAATGCTTTGTATATTTTAGAGGAACAGATTGTAGGAATTTTGTAGTTAGTGTGAAATTAAAAAAGAAAAGAAAATCCTTTGTCAATTTTATTTTGATTTAGTTATAAGTATATGCAATGTAAAGATTTAAAAATAAATATATAAATATAATAAGCTTTAGTATTTAATATGTAATTTTACACTTATAATGAACAAATGTTATACAAAGGTTTATTGTACGTTTAGGACATGAAAACAAAATGTATCGAGATATTTTACAAAAATTAGTTACCTTGCACATTAACATTTTATACGTGTATTTGTTTCTTTTATTCAAAACTTCTTTATAAGTTGCATATATATGATTTAAGTATTCTAATTCGTTTTATGTAAATTCAGAAAGTTGATTATATAAATTTAAGATCTGAAATTTTAAAATTTTTAGGATACTTCATTTAATCTGGATCCATACCATATACAATTTCTCAAAAATACTGTGAAAAGTTTTGTAGACAACCTACAAATGTAATGCAGTCTCCCGTTTTTGCTTTCCAGTTCCTATGTAACATAGCTGCTTGTTTTTCTTGTAGATTTAATTAATTTTAAAGAACAGACAGCCCAATTACTTGTTTGTTTACTATTAATTGCCTGTGGTGGTGTTTAAAAATTTCAGTTTTTATGTCATAAACCTAATGAGATAAATACAGCAAGAGAAAATTTCAGAAATTCTACTTAATTTGACCTTTTTTTAGCTATTTAATCTGTGATTTAGGAGAGGATTTTCTTTAATTTTTTTACTGTATCATTTTATTTGTTTGGGTTGATGACATTTAATACTCTTTTGTTGTAAATAAATTGAAAAAGCCATTTATAAGGTTTCCAGATAATTTTATTAGATATTATCAATAAGATATAAAAATCGAGGTACAATAATTGTATAAGATATTATGTATTTTGAATATTGGCAGTTAGATCCTCGACTTGTTCTCTATTTTTCCTTATAGTATAGTGTTACATTCAAAGAGTCTGATTTATACAACAGATCATGAACTGCTTTATTTACTTATAGTGTATTTATGTAATGTTAAAATTAAGTGTCAATCAATAATGTTTATGAAAATGAGTATGTGATTATATATATATTGAATAAAACTGTCCGATAAGAATTTTCTGCTTCATTATAGGAGAAATATTCATGAAAACAATTTAATTTGTTCTACTATAAAATAATTTTATTAAAAAGCCTATTTTTTTAAGCATGTTTCTTAATTTATTTTTAAAAAAGTCAAATTCAGTTCTTTCTGAATGTTGGAGACAGGCATTTCTAAAAAAATTCAAACCTTTTGAAGGGTAATAATTACAAAGGAAGTCAAATTATAAAACATATCAAACGTTTCTTTATTATTAGATTATTTCAGATACCCCAAACCTTCAAATGATGTTAAAAGCAATTTCATTTCCATCACAGAAGAATTCCTCTAGTTATTAATCAAAAACTTTATATTAACCAACTATTATTTTATACACTCTGCTCTCAAAAAGCATAAATCCCTTGTTAAACATTAGAAATAGGTATGAAAATGTTTAAATAAGCAAAAATATCCATGTTACTGTAAATCTTGCACGGGCTTTCTTTACTTTTATAAATTTTACCTTTCCTTCACAAAATCAGCACTTCTAATACTCTTTTTCAAAATGAATTCCACCCCCTCTCATCCGCTAAGCTCGGCGTTTCTCGGGCTTTTACCGAGTGTGTAACTTAAAATTCCCTGTTTCAAAATTTTTTCGCTTCTTTTCTTTGTCAGACAGGTTTATTTCCGCCTGGCATTGCACGAACATTTTTAAATGCATAACAAATTGTCATGGAAATTCCCCTTCCCTTCTCGCTATCAGCCATTCCTGGCATGTGTGTGTGATTTCTATATTAACGTCATTACAAAATTTGTGTGATAATTTCCCACAATTATTTATTACTGCCCTTTTAAAATTTCGGCTACCGCTGAAGACTCGCTGTTGAATCTGTCGCGAGTTTAAATGCCCTAGCGTTGGTATGGTATGGTAGTTAAGACAGATGGGTGCCAGCTCAAGTCTTATCCTCGACAATGCTTCAAAATGTCGAGGTGCGTCACCAAAAGCTCTCGAGTAAATGTACAGTGGGACTTTAATATTCATTCACTCACTTTGCAACTTCTTAGGCCCCGGAAACAAAAATGTACCTTTTTAAAAACAGTTGTATGTTGAAAAAAGCAGAAATTTTTATAATTACAAAATTTCACAACTATATTAAATATTGAATTAAAATTGTGAGCAATTTTATAAATGTTCGATACAGAAGAAAAAAGTTTCATGCAATTATTTAATAAATGAAGTTATAAAAAAAAAATTTGAATTTGATAAGTAGTTATTAATTATTTAAAATGTGAGTATTTTTTAAAATTCGTAAAAGAAAGTTTTCGGCATTTTATTTTTTCAATCACTGACTCTAAAAGATCAAAATATGAGTTTTTAAAAAATTATTTTCATATAAACGCATGGATATTGATTCATTTTAGAAAAAAATCATAAAATATGTAAAGTATCGTTGCTTTGTAAAAAAAAAAAAAAACCCTCTATCGTGATGAAATAAATTATCTTTCCAATTACAAAATTGCTGGCGAAGTTATTAAATGCGCGAATAAAATTTTGAGTATTTCTTAAAAAAATCAAAAACTAAGCGATAATGTTGCTTCAAAAACCCGGGTACAAACGTTAGTAATTCAGCGCTCTAACCGATCGCGGTACGAAATCTTCGAAAATAAAGGAGTGAAAAGCTGTAAAATAAAAGGAAGAGATATTCAATTTCCCCAAATCTGGTGGTTTTCAAAATATTAATAATAAAATATATTATTCATAATAATAAAAGAATAATAAAAGTTACTCCTTTGGTGCCAAACAGGTTTTCGCCGCCAAACCCTTGGCTATTATAAAATTGCGTTCCTTGTTTAAGTTTTAATTTTTTTGAGGGCTTTATTTTTAAGTTAATGCCTTCAAA
>BMAV01023678.1:136957-158964 GCA_019973955.1 Trichonephila inaurata madagascariensis
GGGGGGGGGGCTTCATTTTTAAGTTAATGCCTTCAAACTTCATATATAGATTGAAAATAACGGTAATTTTTAAACAAAAAATGTAACAAAAATAATGCTGAAATATTTCTCGGTAAAAGGGAAAAAAACGAAAAACAAAATTTTTTTTTATACCGTAATTTTTAAGTAATTTTTTCAATCTTTGTACAGATTACGGATAATATCATTCTACACGTGGAAAAAAAGTTTTGTGAGATTATTTTTATAAATAAAGAAGTTTTTAAGTATTTAAATAAAATTTTGAGTATTTTTTGAAAAATCGTACAAAAAAAAGTTTTTGACATTTTATCTTTTAAATGACTGACTCTAAAAGAGAAAAGCATGAATTTTTTTAGTAAAGAATATCATTTCATTAACGCGAAAGAAAATGCAAACAGAACGATTTCGAAATCCTTTTCATAAAAACGTATCGATTATGACTCATTTTAGAAGAAATCGTAAAAAAATAGAAAATATCATTATTTTGTAAAATAAATTATACCGTATCGTGGCGAAGTAAAGGATCTTTCCGATTTTGTAATTATTTTTTGTCTGAGTCTCATAAAAAAATTAGATCGTGTTTTAAAAACGTCGGGGTTAAAAAAAAAAAAAAACCACCCGGTTTTTCATTCTGTTTGGTGGTAGAAACAACACGCAGGAGTAAAACAAAGGTTTTTAATTAATAACTTTTTAACTAATTGCAATATCGGAATATAAATGATCAAAATGGATACCTCGGATCATTCCGGATCTTTTGGAACCTTTGACGAGTTCATGCGTGGTGCTGTTCGTAAGAAGATAGACGCACGTAGATAGAAAGATAGATACGTTTGTTTACCTACGAATTTTAATAGTGTAGATTCATTTCCAAAATTTTATATTTACTTGCATTCATGTTTTTGAATGTTCCATACTCTTCTATGAGAAATTACAGAGGTAGCATTTCTCTAAAAAAATTAAACATTTGTTGCTGGTAATTACTAAGGGAATCAGACAATGAAAGGTATAAACATTAACATTTCAAAATGGGACAATTTCATATCTACATGTTTCTTATAAATTAAACTATTTTATAAATTTAAATGGAGTGATGCACTATCTACCAATAAGTAATTGGACACCTATGAGAAGTTTTTCCAAATTCAATTGTCTCAATTCTATGCACTAAATTATTCTTGTGCGTAACTAAACATGATAAACTACATAATAACTAAGGACTAAATATAAGTATTCTAAAAAATAACCTAGAACTATTAATAGACATATAAACAAACACTGCAAGTAACCGTCGGCTTCGCACACAACACCAAATGACAAATATACTAAAATAAAACAAAAATTATGCTAAAAAAATTACTAAAAATGCTTCATGCCTAATTATTAAACAAGGATAATGCAAAAATATAATATAATAAATAAAGTTTCAGAAGTAAGCTTCACACACAAGATGTAAGCACAGATCATGTATACGAAATTCACACACTAATGCAAAGCGTGGGGAAATGTTAGTATTCTCGTCACGTAATTCCGACTTGGCGCCGCTAAGTCGTGAATCGACCTCATTGAACAAATACTTTTTTGTTAAATTCCACGTGGACGAAGTCTCGGGTAACAGCTAGTGTATATATATATAATATACATCAATTATGTTACATAAATATATATTACTCATAGTATATGAGTATGCAGTGCATGCAACTTCACCTGCACCAGCAACTTGGCGGAATGTGGCAACCCTGTGCCAGTGTATATGTACTCATTTGCTCGAAGACTGTTAGTCACTTCCAACTAGCTCGGGCGACTAACAACCGTGGATGTTTTTGGTTTAATTTAGATAATTATGTTATGTAAATAAAAGTTATGTTTTTTATTAAATGATCGCTCAAAAGTCATTTACAAGTACATTGTTAAGAAGGTTGACTTATTTTACTATTAATACAGCAATTCTGTTCTCAAACTGGAGCGTGCCCCTCTAGGGGGTCAATGTAACCTTACATGAATGCGGCACAAGCATGTTGTGAACATAAAAAAAATTATTATTTTGAAAAACATTCATTTATTGAAAGGATGCAAAACAAAATGCATTCTGATATAATAAAAAAATAAAATATATGATGCATATTAATTGAAATATGTTAAAATTTAAAAATTAAAAGTAGTATGTGATATCTATCCCATTAATTGAAAGTAACTTACTTAATATATATATAACTTAAAAAGTAACAGATACACAAAATTTAACAGTTATCTATAAAGGTCATATTGTAGCTATACACACACACATATATATATATATATATATATATATATATATATTATATAAAAGCCACTTATTATTATTGTCCATGAATACATTGTTATTGAATGGGGGAAGGGGTGATGAAAATTATGATTGAAAATTGGGCCGTAAATATCAAAAGTTTGAGAAGCACTGGGTTTAATATCACTGTGAGTATTAATTACATTCTCTCGCCATTATTAATCACTGAGATTAGAGGCTTGTGGTAACTAAAGCATGGTACGTGAACGTCGATACATATGTGATTCATGAATTGTGAAAACATAGCATCAATGGTTATATCATACCTATTCGTCCCTAGTGCTCTACCAGAAATAAAATCCAAATTAAGCCCTGATTTCAAAAATTGTACTATTCTCAATCCTTCATCTTTATCGAAATCAACATTGAAATCGCCACCAAATGTGAGTGGAAGTTCATGATACTGTTTCCATTCTGTATATGCTAATAATGTCTCGTGGATATAATGCATAATTTCAGTAACATTCTAAATGACAGAAATATAAACTGTGACGACAACAATGGGTTTACCGAATTTCATTAGCTGGAAGAAATGTCTTCTGGCATTTCTTCTGACTTTCCAGAATTCCTCCAAAACAGTATTAAATACATACCGTGAAATTTCGTGATTTTTAGTTGTTATAGTCAACTTTTTTGTCAAAAGACCTAAAGTATGAAGTGTCACTTGGTGCGAAAACCGGTTTTTGACGCCAATTACGCAAAAAAGAGAAACGCTAGTCAACGTAGTTCGCGATTTTCTTTTAAGTTTAAATTTTTTTTTGAGGGCTTGATTTTTAAAATATACTTCCCAAATTCCCTTCATAGATAACAAACAACGTAATTTTTACACAAAAAAACATAAGAAAAAAAACCACTGAAATGATGTCTTGTATAAAAAGGTTATTAGACGAAAAACACAAACAATTCTTTTAAAAACCGTAATTCTTAAGCAATTTTTTCAATCTTTAAACAAAACACGGATAACAATGTTTGACTCTTGAAAAAAAGTTTTCGTGTGATTATGTTTATAAATAACGAAGTTATTCAATGTTTAGTTAGAATTTTGAGTATTTTTTTGAAAAATCGCAAAAAAGTTTGTGGTATTTTATATTTTAAATCACTAATTAGAAAAGAACAAAGTATGGACTTTTTCAGTACTGAATTTCAATTCATTATGATGGTAAGAAATTCGTACAGAATGATTGAAAAACTCTTTTCATAAAAACGCATCGATATTGGCTCATTTTAGAAAAAAATGTAAAAAATGCAAAATTTCGTTATTTTGTAAAAAAATTTATACCGTACCGTGACAAAATAAATAATCTTTCCGATTCTGTAATTATTTTTTATCTGATTTTGGTAGGAAAAGAACGATAGTAATTTTAAAAAAGTAGAAACTTTTCCTTCTTTTTTCGGACAGAGATTTAGTGCATACGCAGAAGCGCGTGTAACGCAATTTTGTTAACGTTTTTTATGAAAATTGTTTCTTCAGGAATAAACTCCAAAAACTGAAGAAAACGGTGTCTTTTTTTGGAACATTCAATATAAGCAATCAGATCACTATTTTCTGACAAAGAAATATTTTCCAACTGTTTCACATAGACTGTTTAGAGATCACTTTTTTTACAAGCTATAAAATTACGCAATTCCTTACTGGTCTTGGTAATTTTAAAGTGTACCTCAATAGATTTAACCTGGTCCTCCTAAACATTGTGACTGTAATGTTGGTGGGGAGCAAAGTGTTGAGCATGTTATTCTTTTTAACACGCTTTTATAAGCTTCATTTGTATGTAACGGAATTTTTGAACTCGATTTTTACCCACTTTAAAAGGTCAGATTAATTCAAAATTTTGCACACTTGTCAAGGACCGATGATAATATAATAATTTTGTTCCATTGTCCTGAGCAGGATCAACAGAATTAATTATTTCAGATCTGGCGACTAATTCCATATACCATTTAGAAGGTTTGGCAACTAATTCCAGATCTGGAGACTAAAAGATTGTTACAACCCTAAAAGTGTTCTTTATGTGAAAAAGTGGAGGATGAATCAACAATTTCTTACCGTAATATAAACAATTGTCTAGCTTTTCTAAAAATGGAAATAAAAAAAAAGACTCGTGAAAAAAAAAATATGTTCTAACTGCTTAACTCAGACATAAAGTCTGTTTTTCTTAATTCTCTTGACGGATCTGTGGAATGAAACATCATTCATTGCTTCCTTTCACCAAATCAGCTGAGAGTCGATTCAGAGGTCATCGGATTAAATAATTTCTACTAAACCGATTCAAAACGGGTACTTTTATGTCTAATGCTGATGCAAGTTTCAGAGAGAATATTGAACTCTTTTTAATGAAAAATATTATTGACTTTATCCCTTCTTCCGTATGAAATATTTGAAACTTAGCTTTTTTCGATTTCCTTCTGTTGTGGCTGATCCTACATTTTACAAACCAGGTCGTATTGAAGCACTGATAGGATTACAAAGGGTATTCCAGATTCTAAATAATTTTTTTTTCTTATAATATCCTTTAACACGAAATTCTTCTAACACCAAAAACATTTCAGTCCCCTCAGTTTCGTGTTAAATGATTTTCACTGTATTCAATTATTAATACTCTGGTTCGATAATCGGTTTGTATTTCACCAGTCTTTTCCACTGAAGAAAACAGCACAGCACTTCAATATTCAATTCCAAAAATTCTTCCCGAAATGAGAAAAATTATAATTTCTTCTATCCTATTTTTGTACATACTCGTATTTATTGGGAAATGTTAGAATATTAAATAATCCAGAATAGTTGTAGTCCGATACATTAAAAGCTTTCTGTGTGTGCGAATTTTGGATTTAGCCATTCGTCTTTCGAACACTTCGTAGAAATAATTCTAGAGACTTTGTTTCTCCAGAATTAAAATGTCGCTATTGTGAATAAATTGACAACTATACAGAGAGAAAAATATGTATGTTTACGGTGTACGAAATTATAGCATGTACAATGAAAAATTCCGAAGTGAGCGAAACAGGTAAAATGATTACCAGCATTTTAAACAGGCAAAAGTTTATTCTGCCTAAAGGATCTCTCTAAATAAAGTACTCTACAAAACGGGAATGAATAAATTAAAATAGGGTTACACTCTTTTGGTACTCTTAACTAAAACCTGTGATGTTATTGGACAGGAGCACCAGAAACATACCAGTGTCTTTAATAGAGATCCAGAATGATCCCTGGTGCCGTGAAACCGAGAAGAGTCCGATTTCCTCTTGACATTTTTCTGTACAGTACAGTCTCGATAACTCGACCACACCCTTGCAGGTCGAAAATCCAGAACGATATCGAGTAAGATATTATGTCTGACGCAAAAATTATTGTTACTGCCACAGTAAGCGAAAAAATGGTAAAGTCTTTTATGTCGAGGACACCGTACAAAATTCCAAAATATCATATAGTGAGGGACTTAAGGCTGCCGAAACCGCTCTCCAGTATTGCCTCGGTAATGGATTTACAGTTTCTTCGTAATGACGCAGGAAGACATAAGTATTAAGCATTTCTTTAAAAAAACTTAGCCTGTTTTTGCAAAGTCGGTCACTAAATTTTCATTATAGACAGCTTTATGCCTTCATGAAGTATTTTTCTAAGGTTTGTCTGATCAGGTAAATTATTGTATGCTATACATTTAGTAATTTTCATTTTCATGAACTAAATGCTCTTTGCCTTCATAACGTACATACTTTCCTTTTGTTTAAGGGTATTTCGGCATTTTATTTTCTGTTTTATTCTCAAGCAAACAAAACATACTAGTGCAGTGCAATATTTTCTGAGAAAAACACTTGGACTTATTCTTTTTAATACCATTCTCGATAATCCGACATTTTCTCAAACTCGGCCACCCTTCGGTTCACATTAGACCGAGTTTACGGGACTCTCCAGTACTATTTCTGTTGGAATAGCTTTTCTTTGGACATTAATGTCCACAAGTGTTTATAGAATCTATGTTTTTTGAACGTGTCCATCGACTTATGTCATCTCAATAGTTTTGTCATTAAAGGTGAGGCCATGTTTTTCATCAGATGGTACAGTTCCTCTCCAGCTACTGAATGTGTATCACCAGTCCCAGCATACACGGCTACTTCAGAATTACAAACGAAAATTTCAGTCATGCTTAAGGGGTTATTTTCCATCGCAAAACTATTTATAAGTTCAAATGATCGAGGCTGGACAATGGGCCACCGTCTTTCTGCACGTGTGGCACTTCGGCTTGACATGAGGCTTCACAGCCGTAACAAGTCAGAGAGTTTCTCCTCTTCAAGTCCATCAATGCTTTATCTATGGCCTCTGTCACTGTTAATAGTGTCCCATCCTCCGTAACAGGAAATCCATGACAGGCACTGATGGTCATAGTTTTGTTCACACCGTAACAATAATTCCTTTTGGATGATTAAATTTTTGGTTATTGAGTCTCTAATACACTGTTAGCTTCGAGAGAAACTTCTTATTGACGTCTGCGTTTGTCATTTGTGATACTTTCTTGCTTGTTCACAAGATTTCACTTAAGACACTTTAGAAAGTAAAATGTAAAAGTTTAAGAGCAAAATAATTGTAAGCAATAGTAGTAAACAAACGACAGCATATTCACCTGAACCAGTCATCACGTGAATTTAGTTCATCGAACTCAATATAAAAAAAAAAAGAACTGATTGAACTATTAACAGATTCTATGTTAAAATACAGATATGAATGAGAAGATCTTGAGTTTTGGTTAAAAGTTTACACAGAACATCTTCAAAACTTCAGCAAAGCTATAAAAGGTCTTCGTTACAACATATTTATAAAAATGTGTTTGACATGTCGGAAAAAAACACATAATACAGAAATAAATTGGATGATTAACATAAAATACAAACACACTGTGACGTCTCTCGCGTCTTTCCGCTAACATAACTCCTATGTTCTTTGACGGCCACGATTAATGGCAAAACTTTTCCAACCCAATACCAAGAAGATAAACGAACATAATATGTAAATGAGATATACTATAAAAGGATAGAAGCTTTGATGATAATATATAGCGCGGCAAGCTTAGATATAGCGCGGCAAGCTTAGAGATAGTAGTGTGGAATTATTCTGATCGATAGCGTGACAAAGCTTAGTGTGAAATCTTGCAGATCAAGAGTTAGCAGTCCGATAGTTTTGGAAAGAATAGAAGCCTAAGATAAAGAAGTTGGAACCATCGTATATAAAGTTTATAGATATCATTCTCTAGGTAAAGGAAGGAGAACTGAAAAAGGTAATATTAGATATAAGTAATTAGATGAATAGGATTATTAATGATAATTGAGATAAAGGATCTAGTTGCGTGATCTGACTTGAATACGTGATTTAATTTGGGCTTGACTCTCACTTTAATTAAAATTGTCAAATTAGAATTTAAGTAATATAAGTTATTCTTAATAAAAGTTGTATTAAGAATTATTATGTCTCATCATTTTGATAATCCCACACCTCTAGCTTACGCGGAACCGGCACGACATGGTCATCACAGGATGGTTATGTCACAACACATTTACGAAACAACCTTGCTCTTTGTGGTATCCAGCTTCAAACTACATTGGACTTCATTCCAAATTCTTTAAATTTTTGGAAAAAATTTATGAAAGAAAAATTATTTTTTAAAAGGAAAATTTATAAATAAATATTGATCAGTCAAAAAATACATGATACTATCTAAATTTAGAATAGATTGAAAACAATTAGATTGATATTCTTCAGATTAACAAATATGCATGAATTAAATAAATATAAAAATAAATACAATTATTTTCCAATATTAATAAAATTTGAACATACCAAATAAGTGAGCAATATACACTTTCCGACATTTCGTGGGACTATCTTATCAGTTCACGGAGCTTGAAGAACCTTCATCCTCCATACAGGAAAATATTCTCTAAACATAATCAGGATACTGTGAATCCTTAGAAAGTTTCCCTAGAAAACAGTTTAATTTCTGAGCACCACAAATTCTTTAGCTTATTTGAGTTTAAAATTTTTTTATAAATATAACAATCCCTATAATAATGAACAATGCTTAATTTATGAGATCTATGTTGACTATAATTTACTATGTGCAGGAACAAAATAAATGGCTAAGACGAAGGCTTAGCTGAAATTATCATTTCAATTAGTAAATCATCACAATCATAAAACGTTGTACAACATATTACACTAATTTTTCAGCACAACAGATTAAATGTACACTTAAAATTTAATAATTCATACAAAACTAGTGTCTGGATAATTTTGAGTTCTACGCTACGTAATTACACTTTACAACACAAAAAACAATGAACTCATACAATATTCATGTAAAATAACAAAAACAGGTTGTTTTTTTGAATTAACATATGTTTAAAAAATACAAGGGATTTTGTAAATAATATAAATACAATCAATCGAAAACTACTTCATATTATTGTAATGAAAACGGTCGCCAAAATTATGGCCAAGGTTACCATAAACACGACTCGAGCAATGTTTGTAAAAAATACGTAAGATTATTTCGATTAAATACAACAAAATTAAAATGGAATCATATTAATACTAACCTGTAATAAAATGCTTATTACAAAGCACAGATTTAGGATTTGCTTTCCAATTTTTTCGTTGCAAAGCAGCCTCCCATTGCAGCCTTCTAGATGGACTTGCAGGAAAGCGGTACATTTTAACTGTAGATAGCAAATTTGTATCGCTTCTCATGCAGCATTCAAATACGGAATAGACAGTTCCAAGTTTGCTGTTTCTTGGGCTACTCATTTTAAATTGATAAAAAAAATTTCTAACTAAATCTAAGCGAAATTAAAACTAATTCCACATACAAACGCGTATACAAAACAATATTATTTAGCTGAAACCGGATAAAAAAAAGGGTTCCAATGACTACAGCGCCCCCATAGTAAGCTTTACGGTAGAACTTGTCCATCATTCGGCTGATGGTAAGGTTTAGTGGTCGCTAGGGAGCGCTTCTGCTGCTTTGCATAGTCACTTACAGATATTATGATAGGAGCAGTTATGTACAGTTTAAGAGTTTTTGTTTCTCCAGAATTACAACGTTCTTATTATTAAAAAAAATTAACAGTCTTACATGAAAAATATGTATTTTGTTGTTTATGAAGCTATAACATATGCGATAAAAAGGGAATAAAAAAAATTTGCATATAAACAAATTAATTAAAATACACACCACTATTTTAAACAAATAAAAGTATTTAAAAAAAAAAAAAAAAAGGATATGTTTAGCTAAGATACTCCGGCGCGATTTGACCATAAGGTTTTAAAGTTCCCAATATCGGGGACAAGTGATTATAAAAGGATGAGATCTTTTTGCTAGTAGGAAAATTTTTCTAGTAGTAATTGAGGGCAGCAGTAGGCGTTGCAGAGGTAAAAGTTCATGATCCCAATAATAACATAGTTCGAAGCAGGGCTGGCAAAACCTTAATGAAAAAGGGCTTTCTCTGCGGTTCATTGTAATTAATATTCGTGATGGTGGCATTAAATATCAAAAGAAATTTATTAATTTACACGGTTATTCAAAATCAAGGTTCCGAACGTACAACAGTCACCCCCTCTCTCTTCGGCAATTAATCATTCTATAAATAAACAAAGCATAATTTTGTTATAAGTTTTATTTCAATGTACTCGAAATTTGAGAGCAATTTTACTTAAAACAATTTTTTATACAGCCAAGCATGAGCACGGCTACAGTTCTTACCACGTCTCAATGGTTCTTTTCTGCAAGAAAGGGTTTCATGTTAAAAGTTGATTTTAAATCAGTCATTAATCAAAAATATTTCTTTTGTATTGCCGCATAAATTAATTTTCTTTCTTTTTCAACGTGAAATTTAAATTACTTTTGTGATATTCCACAATCGATGTACTTAAATATCTTCAACGTCTCGACTAAACGAATTTCTGTTTCGGTAAACAATTCAAAATATTGTTACGTAGATCCGAGGGTTCGGAGATTTTATGCAAAACAATCACAAAGAAAATAAACAGTTCTTTAAGAGCGATGCGAATTTATTATCAAAAATCCAATCCTTTAAATACAGGATTCAGCAGCGATATTCACAGAGTAAATATCCAAAGGTCTTCACACCTTCAACAGCAATCAAACACAATAACAGTGTTTAAACATACACGTAAGTAAAGATTATTCACAAGCACAGCCGAGCTAATCAAAACAATCCTCACTACTCGCTGGTTTAATCCAGACTCCCCGCCGTCCCGGCGAGCCTCTCCTTTATAGGCGCGACAGAAACTTCCAGAAATATAACAGCTCGTGTCATTGAACGTGACACTAGTGGAGAGATCTACTACTTTCTAGAAGATTCCCGCGAGGGTTCCGAACTCGCCAAAATGGTTGCCAACGACGCCAAATTGGGCGCCAAAGTCGCCAAATTGGCCGCAAACTTGGTCGCCAAAAATGATGCCAACTTGGCTCTACCGCCAAGATTTCGCCAAGTTCTCATTGGATCGCCATTATAACGTAAGGGGCGGCATTGCTTGTGAATGGTACAATTTTAACATGAAATAAACATAACATAGAGTAATATAAATGCATTAAACACTCAAATATATATACAAATTATTTACACTATTTACACAAAATTCGTAACAATATTGTTATTTTAATTATTGTGGCACACAAAGGAATTTTTCAAGGGGGGGAGTCGAAAGCCAACATTCTTGCATCATACCCCAATCTTATACCATACTCCCAAACATATTCTTTTAATTGTATCGATTGTCGGAAACAAAAAACAGTGATAAATAAATTATTGGATTAATAATTAGCATTTTTTAATTAATAAAGTAAATTATTAATAGCAAATACCTGATTAAATTACTAGAAAGCACAAGAATTTATGAATTTACTTTTCTCATAATACACACAAACATTAAAACAACAAAGGAAATTTATCATTATAGAAGCACCAAAAACGACAATTAACAAAAATGAATAGTTTAGTTCTGAGAATAAGATGGTATTTTTTATGTTTGCCTGCAGCATTTCTGTTTTAAAGGGGAAGAGAAAAGAAATTGCATTGTTTCACTTAGAACTAAAATTATTGTTAACTTTATTTTTTTTGAAATTGTCATCGTAATATACACTTAGGATTAATACACAATCGAGGAAAATAAATTTTAAAAAAAAAAGGAAGAGCGATGGGGAAGGGAGTCCGGCATCCATGTACACCATCATTGTGTGATCCACTGATTTCGATGGTATGTGTGAAATAAAGAATTTCATCATGTGTACAGGTAACAAGCACGCGCTAATCCTTAAATATCGCATTCTGTCATATATCTTTAAATTAATTTCAAAAATTAACATCAAATAATTTAATCACGAACACATTTTCAAAAATAATTTTTTTTTTCTTTCGGAATCCATGTGTTTTACAAAGAATTTTTATACGCTAAGGAAAAATCCAAACTGTGGATTAATAATGTGAATGCTTAAATAGCGTAAATAATTTATATCTGGGATGTGTAATACGTTAATATTACTTTCTGTTAAGTTAATTTTATGCTAAAATTCAGTGGCGTAACGGAGAATATCCAGCACCCCTGCAAACTCCGGTTTTGGGCCACAAGTCCAAATACGTACTTAGCGTCATTTAAGCTTTGCCCCCCCCCACACGCACACAATGCGGGAGATGCGGGGGTGTGCGTTACGCCAATGCTTTTTCAACCGTATACGAGTAAAGTGAATTTACTGCGGTAACTGATTATTAATTTATACGAAGATTATTCAAAATGAATCTTAAGTTGAAAAGAATTTTTTAACAAAGGTAATTCAGTTTGAATAAACTGATAACAGACACGTTTTCTTTTCATCGCCTTTAAATGTCTCTTTCTACAGGCAGATAGATGGCACAGCATACACGTAATACATCAAAAATATACGTAAAAATTCAAAATTCTTTATCACCGAAATTCAGTATTTTTGTTATCAAAGTTTTTGGAATGCAGCTACACAGTTTCTTGAATCACTTCATTTCATATTAAATCAGTAGAATTAAGGGTATAAATTGTAAATAAATCACGTTTCGTTGTTTTTTTCTGTTCATTTAACAGATGCCATACATCTGCTCACCAGATGGCAGTGTACGTTATTTTCCGATTCTTAAATGAGTGTTAGACTTTTGCATAGAGTTTAGCGATAGCGTGGAGAACATTCTACTTAATATAGTTTACTCATTAATATTAATTTGTGATTCAAGTCTCACCTAACCATGCATTATATTTAGTAACTGGGATATATGCTATTTTTTTTCACAAACTTTCAAATTTTAGGTCGATTGAGATTAAATGCAATTGCATTACATGTTCCGAGTTTAATTTGTTTTTGTAGCCACTTACGTTGAGAAATATATTTCACCTAAACACAATGTTCTGAATGACATTAAAATGTTTATTGCTGTGTGAGAAATCCCCTGTATTTTGCAACCTAAAATTTAACAGCTGTTCTTTCATAAATTTAGACGTTAGCATCAACTCTGTTGATAATTTGTTCCTTTTTCTCATTATAGTGGCCACAGTAGCCTAGTGGTTAAAGTATTGGATTGTGGCTGGCATGTCACGAGTTCGAGCCCAGTACCACTAAAGATCCGTCGTATAGGGGTACGGTGCACATTGAATCTGTCGAGAGCTTAAACATCCTCGCATTGGTGTGGTAGTTAGGAGAGGGGTGCCAGCTCAGGTGTTGTCCTTGTCACTTGACCATGGATCAAAATTATGAGGACCATCGCCAAAAGCCTTCATGTAACTGAACACTGCACTTTTAATATTCACTCCCTCCCTCATTATATGTGTTGTTTTCCACATTTGTAAAAAGGTGCCTTTTTCATTAGAAAATATTTTGTTTTGCAAGACATTGTGCTAATTAACAAGTATAAAATTATCTCATGGAACCTGAGATTGTATATATAAACAATATAATATTCACAATCTAGTAGGAATTATATATATGAAGAGATAAAACACATTTTAATATTCTTTTATTATATTATAATAAAAGTTTAAAAAGTGTTGCAAAATAAAGTTTTTATATATAAATAAAAGTTTTTGTTTTTAAATGAATAGGATGAGCTTTAGGTACTTGTAACTGTACAAACTTCATAGAGAATGTGAATCCATTTTGCATACACATTTGTTTCTTTTCGATTTTTTTTATTGACTTTTGGAGCCCCAGAGTTCCGTGGAACACAATTTGAAGACCACTGATATAGAGTAAAAAATATCACTGAATGATTTGTAATACTTCTGCAGTAATTTTAATGTATTGTCTTTCAAACAAGGGTAAATATAATCTATATTTTTATTTCTTAATAACTTAGTTCACATTCAGTTTTGTATTTATTTTTTGAAGTTATGGTAACTTGAAAATTTTTCTTGAATAATTCATAAAAGTTACTCCAATGTATTAACTAATTATTTGTGTAATGTAATACAGTCAAATGAAAAATTTCATGTACAAAAGAAAATTTTTATTTCAAACAAAATTTCTACACTATATACATGTATATATTTAACATCTACAATATTAGTACAATTAAAATGAATAGTAATTAAAACAATTATATTAAATGCAATGATGTACATTGAATAGTAACTAACAAATATTCTTTAAAAGACTAAAATTATAAATACATTTAGCCTAATAAAAAACATCAGCTAGTATTTTAATCTCAAACAAAATTCTTATAAAACACAAATAGAAATGAATTAAAAGAGTACCCTGAAAAAATAAGTCAGGAATGTATATAATCCATACTTTTATTTGGTTTGAAATTTCCAACAAAGTAGCGTAACAATAAATATTTTCATATATATTCTTACATTCAAATTAATATCTAATGTACAAAAAAATTGCATTCAGATATTCATATATAATTACTAACCTTTCAATTTAGAATAAAGTTGTACAAGATAACAGTTTTTGTGGCTTCTATTACTAGTTTTCTAAACATACCTTTTATAAGTTGTGACACTCATCTTGTAAATAGTAAAATTAATACATTTTCTCATTTGCAAGTTCTAAATCAGATATTTACATACATTTGATTAGTATTACTTATTTTTAATATACATATATATATCAAATGCATTATCTTGCAGTATTTTACAATCCTTTCATTTAAATATTCCCTATATACTTGAAAATGTAAGGCAGGTTTCTGAACTTCCAAGATGTAAATATGAAATAAAGGAAACTAGGATAAAAGAGCAACACACATGTACACAAAAAGTGAAGTATTACCAATTGCAGCACATAAGATATAGATAATTTTTTATCCAAATTTAAATATAACTAGAATCAAGATTTTGGTATAACAGAAATTCACTTTGGAAATTGAATGTTTTGTTCATTTAGCATCATTAGGTTTGATGAAAAATTCATGTTTGTATGAAAAGGTAGGTACTATTTATTAAATTACAGATATGATTAAGACTGTCTTAATCAGTAATACACGAGAATTAATGACCCTTTATAAAGACAGAGATAATAATATAAAATAAATTACTACAGAAGATTAACTAATGTTCTCCTGAAAAAAGAAAAATATATTAAGATTAAGTTGTTGATTCTATTTTTATTACTCAAAAAATTGGAAATTATAAGTGATTGTCACCAACAAAATATTATAAATGATAATGTAACAGTAATTTTTTTACATCTGAAATGTTAGACTTCTCTTTAATAAGTTTTTTTAATTTTTTTCTTTAAAATCACAATACAAGAGTAAAATATTATTAAATAGAGTAAAAAATAACTTAAAAACAATCAACGGTAAATGGAAACATTTTGTGTATAAACTAGGTTTGAAGAGAGCTTTCGGTAATTGTAGTTTTAATAAAAATTATTTTTATTTACATGCATTCTTTTGACTCAGTTCTTGCTTTTATGGGATTTAGAAGTAAGTGTAAGCCACAACATTAATTAAACTTTTTGAGAGATAACTTACCCTACTCCTAATGTTATTATAGAGCTCACTTTGTGGTAGACCTCATGTAATTTGACATATTTACATAATTCAGAAAGATGCTAAACTCATTAATTTAATAATGATCAAGTATTTTGAGACCAAAAAAGATCTTAGAATAACCATAGAAATTTTATTTAAAGTTCCTTTTTTTGGCAGACTATATGCAAAATATTTAATTATAAATGTATCTAAGTTTTTTTTAAAAAAAATCTTTTCTTTCTAGAAATAAAGAGCATTACATTAAAATACAGAAAATGTGTTTTTAAATTTGTTTTCATAAACTGAAATTTTATTATGAATAATTTAGCTTAAGACTGCTTTTAGTTATACCATTTGAAATTTCAAATGATATTTAAGCTTCTCTACTAAGTCAAGGTTGCAGCGACAGAGAAGTGAATATAGTTGAATCTCTTCAAATAGGAAACAAAGGATATGTAACAAAAAATCAACTTAACATGATGACTGAACTTTATTATGACAACTATTTTAATGGAAAAGTGATTGCAAATAAGATATGAGTTTATTCAGTTAAGAAATCTTTACTTTAAGTTGTTTCAATATCATTACTATTGAGGCTTGAAATTTATGTACATAACCAAATCATTTTTTATACAGTTACCCATTTGCAAAAGTTCAAATATATTCTTTTTTTTATCTTATTTAAATCAACTATTGCAAATACATTGTTAATCTGGAGTTTTCACAGCATGTGGATCTAAAACCAACAGTAAAAACATAGGTCAGTGATGGCGAACCTATGACCCGTGGGTCAGACACTGACCCACGCAAGCTTTTTAACTGACCCACGATTGCTAGGCAACCACTCATTTGTTTACACGGTGTGTTTTTTTTTTTTTTAAATTTGTGTGGATTATTTATATTCTATTTGTAATTTTTCAGGTATTGCATTGACACATCCCTGAAATCTCTGAAGTAGCTATTTTTGACTGGACTAATGATTTCATCCTCATGAAGTATTTTCCTCAATTACAAAAGCATTTTCAAAACACAATTTTTGAAAACTCCGTTGACATCCAAGAACATACAATTATTAAATATTTTTTAATTATCCAGGGAAAAAAACACACTTTTGAGGAAAGATTCAATCAGTTTAAAAGTTTTGAAAATACATTTCATTTTCTTTTATATCCATACAAAACAGAATTTGAAACAATGGAGTTAATCGAATTTATGTGGCTAGGTATCGATAATTTAGAAATGGAATTAGTTGAATTTCGAAGTAGCGTAGTGTGGAAAACAAAATTTGAAGACTTGATTTCTGAAATAGAAGCAAAACTATGTGAAAGTAGTGCAGATAATATTGATCCCACAGTAAAAATTGAAAATATTATATTAAACTCATATACGTATGGGATTCTTTACCAAATCATTTCATATCAATGAAAAAACTAACTAATGCTCTTTTAACGATGTTTGGGTCCACATATTCGTGTGAAAAATTGTTTTCTTCAATGAACTTTGTAAAATCTTCTAATAGAAATAGACTTGACAGGGAATTAACAGCGAATTGCGTTAAGCTAATGAATACGAAATATGAACCTAATATCAAAAAACTAACCGAAAAAAAACAACAGATTTCTCATCAAATATATTATAATCAATTTTGTTATATATATATATATATATCAGTAGCGCACTCAGGAATTTTTCACCATTCTTGCATCATGCTATTTTTGATGTTGTCGATTTTCAGGAACAAAACACAGTAAAAAATTAATTATTGAATAAATAATTAGCATTAATTAATAAAATTAATCATTAATAACAAATATTTAATTAAATTTTACGTATTATATACTTAGAATTATAACCAATCGGAAAAAAATCAAGGGCTTTGGGGGGGGGGGGGGCGGACCTAATAATTATAATAATGCCTAATAATTATACTTAAGTGATTCTCTAGAACTACAACAATAGTTTTCCTGGTCAAAATTTTTCTTTAAATTTAGTTAAACATAAATTTTAATACATCTCGCAATACATATTTTCATTTAGTACTATTTCAAAAAGCGGAACTAATTTGATAACGGGGGTAATGATGGGTGCCAAGTGCTGCTTGTTGCTGGAATGAAATCCAATATGGCGGCCTAGCGGTAATTTAATGATACACAATAATTTAAAAGAATTGTTTTGAAATACATTGAAATGTATTTCAAATAAAGGATATAGGAAGAGATCGAGAATAACCTAGATCAATCAAAATAAATAATGAATAATAATATTATGTAATAAAAAGTAACATGTACTAATAATAGTATTATAAGCAGCATATAATAATCTGAAAATATTATTTTATCGTAATTATATATAATATTCATATAGTACGATTTTATAACGGTTATTAGAAATAATAATAATCATAATATAATTAAATAATAATTATCAAAAAGAATAATCGTCGAATTTTAAAAAAATTAAAAATAATGCATAAGAGAACTCGTAATACATAACTTTAAATAAACAACATAATAGCTATAAATAAACAACAGAAATAGTTATAAATAAATAAGATTATAATTAAATACTAATAATTATAAATAAATAACAATATTATATATATATATAATTATAAATAAGTAAAATATGTAATAATATTTATAAATAAATGCTAAAAGAAACAATTATAAATAACGAATATTATATGATTATTACACATATTAATTATTGCATTTTTTTTCATTATGAATAAAATAATGACATAATGCATGTTAAAATTAATTTAGAATATCAATTAAAAAGTAGTGAAAGCTTGCAATATGAAACTTGCACTGCAAGTTCCTTCAACGAATTTCATCGAACAAAGAACGTAAAAAGAAACATTTTTAAAACGAAAATAAATGATTTATAGCGATAATTAAAAGCACAACACTTTTTCCTTTAAGAATTAAATATTCTAGTACTCACTCATTTTAGAAATATCCAATTCGAAAATAGCCCAGAATTAAAAAGAAGACGCAAACAATATAAAACCACAGAAATTTGTTAAATTCTTAAGGAAATCGTCTGAAATTAAAGGGTTACAGAGGGAAAAAACGAATAAAAGTTATTTCTAATATACGTTATCCCCATGGCAACCACATCGACTGATGATAAAAATATTAAGGTAACCATATTGTAATATTATCGCCCATCTTGTCGAACATAAACAACAGCTTGGCTCTACTACCCCCGATATCAAATTAGCACCGAAAAATTGAAAGAATCCATCGCACCTTAAAAGCAGCCATCAGAGCGCATAACTCAGTTAAATGGACACAAACCTTACCAACGGTATTGTTAGGATTATGATCGGCTCTACGTAGTGACACAAATTACACCATTGCACAAATGGTTTAGACAAACTATCCGATTACCAGGAGAATTTTTCGAGAAACCGAAAAATGGGGAACTCTTCAGTATTCGAGGTTTTTAACCAGTTCAAAATACGCCAAGATCACCAAACAGAGCGAGTATCATTCAAATGTGGCTGTCGTCTATTAAATCTGGCTACGTCACAGATTTAGAGCAACATGAAGTAAGAAGAGTCAGAAAAAAATGGTGGAATGCGTTTCTTCCGCAACATAATATAGTCCGAAATAAAATTACATTTTTTAAAGAGAATACATAAAAAAATGAATTCTTAATGTCAGTTTTGGGCTTATTTTGAATGCTAACAAATTTTCAGAGAGTTTTAGAGTAATAATTTTAGTGTAAACGAAGAGATTAAAATAGAAGAAATTTGTACATGTAAACACTCGTTAAACACAGTTCTTTTACATTTATAATTCTTTTTATACGTAAAATTTCCAATTTTCTTTGGAACAGTTGATATTTTCTTTTAAATTTAGGAATTCTTGTTTCTTAAATATGAAATTAAAAATTATAGAAATTTGAGAAAATACTATTGAATATGAAAAAGTTTAATTTTTAAAAGTTTTTCTCTGTTATCTTCTTTATTTATTACATTTTATTTATTATCTTTACTGTATATCTTATACATTTTTTATATATTATTTTTATGTGATATTTTTACAATAAAACTATTTTTGATAAATTTATATAATAATTTCTTTAAGGTAAAACTCAATATATGATTTATAAAATATAGTTTTAAAATACCAATATATATATATTTACTGGTAATTTTATTTCAGTAAAAATTTATAAACTTTTATTCATTATTATTATTTTTTTTAATTTGGGTGTATTTTTTTTTTATGTGAAAGATTAATATAATTTTTTACCTTCTTAATTGGTTGTCCTTCAATTATTCACTTGAATTGAATTATGCAAGGATTATCAATTTTTATAAGCAGGTTTTAATTATTTTGAAGACATGTTTTATAAAAAAAAAGAATATTTTTATCACTGGCACTCAATTTTTCCTAAATAGTTTTTTTTTTCTTTAATATCAAATTATGTCTATTTTTTACAGGATAACACTTGATCATCTAATTTACTATTGCAATCCTAAAATTAACTACTTCCTTGAATAATTTTATTTACATTTTTCAGACTTGTTTCAAATTAAAAAATTTTTAGTCAATATTTAATGATTGGAAATGTTATCTCTGTAAATTGTTTTAAAGGGATGACGATAACGAAGTTGGTATATCGTTCTTCTAACTGCCACACCACTCCACATTCACTATAGGGAGAAAAGAGTCAAATTCAAATGTTATAATCCTTTGCATTCCATTTTTCAAAATTTATTTCTTCAAATACAAATGCAGTTTTAATGTTATTCTTAAAAATGTAGCTATCTTTCCAATTGAAATTTTAGGAATATTTCTAAAAATTTCAATAACTTTCTATTTTTTTCTTAAAAACTTCCACAAAAAGTACACATTAGTGTGATATATAATTTCTAAAATTTTATTATTAAAATTAGTACAATTGTACTCTTTTTTTAATTATTTAAATATATAAAAAAAAATAGTTTATATCATCAATAGTTTATTTTTAATCAATATTTAATGATTCGAAATGTTATCTCTGTAAACTATTTCAGAGGAAAGACGAGATAACAAAGATACCAGTGGCGCACACAAGGGGGGGTCCGGCCTCCCCCCCCCAAAGCCCTTGATTTTTTTCCGATTGGTTATAATTATAAGTATATAATACGGAAAATTTAATTAAATATTTGTTATTAATGATTAATTTTATTAATTAATGCTATAATTATGTATTCAATAATCGGTTTTTTACTGTGTTTTGTTCCTGAAAATCGACAAAATCAAAAATAGCATGATACAAGAATGGTGAACTTTCGACCCCGGGGGGGGGGCGCGGGGGGGGGGGGGGGGGTGCGCTACTGGGAGATACTATATAATTCTTTTAACTGCCATACCACATTCACTATAGGAAGAAAAGAGTCAAATTCAAATGTTATAATACTTTGCCTTTCGTTTTCAAAAAATTTATTTACTCAAATACAAACGCAGTTTTCATGTTATTTTTAAAAATGCAGTTATCTCTCTTATCGAAATTTTTGAATATTTCTAAAAATTGTTATAGCTTTTTTTTTTCAAAAAATCTCACAATTTTATTATTAAAATTAATGCTATTTAATTTTTTTGAAAGCTCGTCTATTGACCCCGACATCGATTTGCTTGCTTAACAAAAGCAAATTCATTCATTTCATTAATTTGGATTTTTCCCTCTTTATAAAATCCAAACTAAATGAAACAAAACTTTTACAAATTTAAAAGAAATATGTACCTATACATATCTAATTCAAATTTTTTTAAAATTATTAAAAAGAAGTTAACTTATTTTAGTAAAATTATATAGAGTTAATTTTTATTTCAATTTGTTGAAAAAATATTGTATGTGTAGCCCAGCAATTTTTATTTTTTTATTTTTGCAATGTTGTCCTTAAACGGTCATAATTTATACCCACGGCTTATAAGACTGGAAGAAAAAGAAATTCATAGGGTGAAGCATGAAGGAAGTTTTCAAGTATTTGAACCTCTCCCCTATTCTTGATTTAATATTGTCGCTGCTAAAAATACGAAGAAAAGCCTTTGGGGAGGGGTTAAACAATTAGCTGCCTCTTCCTGGAAAGATACGTCCCTATATTGTAAGCGGGTACTGCGTCGCATTTCTCCTCTGAGATAAAAAGACCCTTCTCTATTGTTCAAGCAATCACTGTTCGCCGTTCCAATAGGACCCCTCTTTCTGATAAGTATCTTTAGTTGACCATTCCATCCGGTCACTGTATGCATTCCTTCCGACCTGTATGATCTTTCCGACAAGCAACGATCTTTGCAGCTGGCACGTAATAAAATAAAAAAACATCCCATATCCGTTTCTCTTTCTCCCCCTCCCCCCAAGAGAGTGTGGAATGTTTCGCTTTTGCGCGTTCTATGTATTTTTGCGTAAATTTTCAAATAACTTAAATAAAGAATTGGCTGATCTTAAAGCTAGTACTTTATCTAGTGTCCAGGCAAGATTTAACAATATTTCAGTAATTTAACCAATTTCAACTGCAATTAAAGACAAAATTACAATTTAATTAGTTTGAATATCGATGTAAACATTAAAATAAAATTTGCATACTTACTTTGGAAAGATATTTAAATTCATGTGTTCCTTAACCCACAATTTTCTAAAAAAAGTTATTGCATATTTAAAAGTT
>BMAV01023679.1:0-16440 GCA_019973955.1 Trichonephila inaurata madagascariensis
CATATGATAAACAGTTTTATATATTTCAGGAAGAATTTTTTATGAGCTCATGATGCATATTTCCAACAATGAACACATGAATTCGTTTCAGATCTTAGGCAAAATAGCTTTTTTCTAAAGAAACAATAAACTTCTTAAAGTAATTTATACATTTTTAAAAACTTCCATATTTCATTAATCCCTTTGAAACTGATATGTGCTAAATTTACTCATATGCTTTTAATTAAAATCTAAAAATTATTTTTTGATTGTTTTCATCTATACATATAAATAAAAATGAAGTGTCTGTTTGTAATTTGAAATTAACAGCTTTTTACTAAATGCATTGAAAAGTATATACGGTACTTATATGAAACAATCAATTTTTAAAATTTTTGTTTGTCTATCTGTCTGTATGTCTATCTGTCTTTCTGTCTGTCTGTTCGTTCGTTCAGGCTAATCTCTGAATCGGCTAGACCAATTTTGACGAAACTTTCACTGGCAGATAGCTAATGTTATAAGGAATAACTTAGGCTACTTTTATTATAGAAAAAAAATTAGGGTTCCGAGAAAATAAAATTAAAACCAATGAAATAGTGAGCAATATCCCAATAGCAAATAGAGATTATTTATTTCAATAGGAATTATTTTTATTCAATAGGGATTATTTTTATTCAATAGGGACTATTTTATTTCGCGAGCCTTTTGTCTCATGATTTCTAGCAGTTATATCAAACTTTTCTGTTTCATTAGGTTGCTGCCACTCACGACATTTCCTGTTCATATCCTTTGATCCTAAAGATTTTATAGTCCGTAACTGCATTGCCAAAGGTCATGCGTCCCTTTCACCCCCTTCCATGCGGCTTCCATTGTATTCGCGTTTCATCCTACTAATACTTAGACCTATTTTGATCCTAATGATTTTAGTCCTCACCCCATCTACAGTGTCAAAGGTCATGGGTCCCTCTCAACAAAAACGAAGGGAAAAAAATAGAACAAAAAAGAAATATATATTGACAAAGCAGAAGAATGACATTATACTTATAGCATAGGTATTTATTAACGTAGAATACATAATTATTAAGTTTTCGTTATCTCTGCGAAGTGAATTAACACTTTTTTGTTAAATTCTACGTGGACGAAGTCGCGGGTAACAGCTATTTAACATAAAATAAATGCATCAGAAAGTAATATTAAAGTGTTACACATCCAGATACAAAATATTTGCACTATTTTCAGCGTTTATTACTCAAAATTTGTAATAATGTGTTACTTTTGCTGAGGACGTAGGTGTTATAAGAAATCGACCCATAAGAAAGTTATGTGGCGTCATAAATAATAATAATAATTAAAAATAAATAAAAAAATTCAGCAATTATATCTAAATACTTAAAATTTAGCGAACATGGTTTTTTTTGTTCAGCTGAGATATGCAAAAAGTTTTTTTTTGTTTAATTTAAAATTTACGTAAAATTAACTCATTAAAATGTTCTTTATCCTTTAGTCTGCATTGTTTAATTTTTAAATTCACCTGTAGCGAAGAACGGGTATACCAGCTAGTTCTTAATATAATTGAATAAATTAAATAACAAAATAATTTATGTGATAAAACTTTGAAATTAACTGCGTGAAGGGTTAGATTGCTTCAACTTGATTAAAAACTCAGTGTTGCACTATACCAAGATATTTTAAGATATCCGACTACGTTCGAAACCTTGAATTTGCAAATGCGTATAAATGGATAATATTTATGATATTGAGTGTCACTTAGATTAGAAAATGTATATAAAATTGTCTTAAGAATATTATTACAATAAAAAATTATTTAAGTACAATATTTTGACAACACAGGAACATAGAATGACCCATTTTCAAAATATTTTCCTTTAATGAAAAATGCTTCTATTATAATAATATTTTGCCTGTATATAGCTCAGACCTCTGTACAGAGGCTCAATAAGAATTTTTGGAATATATAACTTAGAAGTGGATTTATCCATGTTTTACGACAACAAAGGGGAGAAATTTTAAGAAAAAAAAAGCCGATAATTATTTCAATTGGTGGTAACTCTGAAAATAATGTGAATTTTTCAAAAATCATAGTTGAGCCTCTGTTCTCTCTGAGGTCTGAGCTATATACAGGCAAAATATTATTATAATAGAAGCATTTTTCACAAAAGGAGAACATTTTGAAAAAAGGTTATTCTAAATTTTTAACCGAAATATTTTTAAATAATTTTTTTTGTAAAAATGTTCTTAAAACAATTTTATATATGTATCCTAATCTAAGTGACACTAAATATCATGAAAATTATCCATTTACGCGCTATTCTAAAATCACTATTCCGAATGTAGTCGGATACTTTTAACTTTTTCAAATTCACACAAACTATGTTCTGAAGATGGCCCTTAATTTACTATCTAACTCCAGCACAACTTATTTCGAAATGCCGAAATACACAGGTAAAAAATGTTCTGAAATTACTCCAAATCAATTTCGTTTTCAGAAATGTTTTCTACGTTATTAAAATCTTCCTGTATCGGCCTTTTTAAATTCGAAATTGAACTTTTTAAAGGAATAAATTAACATTTGTCAAACATAAATGAGATAAGAAAATATACAGACAAAAAATTACGCATTCAAAAACATTATACAAACAAAATAAAAAAAAGTTTAGATTTTGCATAATTTTCCCGCTTATTAATGTCTTTAGATGGATAAAACATTTTTTCAGTCAATTTATTTATATTTATCCTATTAAATAAATTGTAGAGAAAGTACCGAATATATGTTCGTGTATAAGCCGATAATTTTTTAAACATTTTTAATGTGAATGTATGGTGGTTGACTTGTACATATATATTTTATATTTACATACGGATCCGCTAATCTCAGAAAAATACAGTTTAGGAAAGAGGTTTTTAAACATTTCCCGTTAGCTATGCACAATCGATTTTATTATTTCAACTTTTTAGATTCTTTTTATTATCTTTTTTTATTCTAAAAGAAGAAAAAAAATTACATAAATCCTCTAAAGCCAGTATCGGAATACGAGTCTCTGAATAGTTTGTAAAATTCCCATTAGGATGCAAAATTACTCCACAGGATGTCTGAATTCAAATGATCATCACCAGGCAGCTTATGTTTGCCTCCAGTCAGGAAATATAGGTCGACGATCCCGTGTCATATACAATTTCTTTTCCCGCTTGTTTGTCAAAGAATGGAGCAGAAATAAAGACAGGATAGCAAAAGTGTTAGTTCTTCAAATAGTGTTTACCAGAAATAAAAATACTGCAGTTAGAATTTTTCTTTATAGCTTTTTGCTTGTTATCGTATTCGACCGATAAATTCAGAAGGGCGATAGTTGGTAGCATGGGAACGACAAGTTGACAAAAAACATGGGTTCAGAAACCACATTAGTAGTCGCAGGGAGGACGATCAGCTAGATGAGGTGAGTGGTCAAGCGAATGCAGGAATTGGGAGCGCCGTGGTTAGATTGAAGAAACCTGCACGTATACAAATTTCTCCACTTCTCCCCGAGTTGCTGCAGGAAGTACCAGGCACTGCCCACCAGATGCACGATGATGCACCAGCCCATTTTTCAATTGTGGTGCATCACCAACTCCATTTGTAGAGTGTTTGCCAGGAAATTCTTCTTCCAGACACAGTAGTAAGGTCACGAGCGAGCTGAGGAGCAGTTGTCTGCCTATGTCGTCGTGCGCTGAAAATCAAATAGTGATCCTGTGCAGATGTCAATGTTTTGTGGTGACCTTAGATGACCTTCATGGTAGCATTACCATTGCTTGGAGTTGATTTTACAGCCAGGAGACCCCTTTCGGGCCACTTGTAAACATCGAGCCACCTCCTCTTGAGACTGGCCACCTTTAAGCCTGCCAATGACTCTCTCTCAATAAATCATCTAAATGATTATGAGAAAACATTATCACTGAAAACAGACTAACTTTTTTGTTTTAATGTTATATTCACAAAACTGTAGGCACAAAAATCTCTTGTGCTTAAACGGTCTCAAACCAGTAATTCTGCAAAAAAAAAAAAAAAAAAAACTAACATTAAACAACATCTTTTCCTAAAGTGAAAGTTGATATTGTACTACCTGTTCTTCAAAATATATAAAATATAAATTCTACCAGTTTTTCTGGAGGCAATTTAAAATCATGACGAAAAACATGTTTTTGACCTTAAGGTATGCGACTACCCTAAAATCGTGATTTTTTTCAAAAACTGACAACTTATGTTTATGATTTTATTTTATAGGCCATTATATTAGCTTAATAAAAATAACGTTTTTTATTTTCCATTCACAAGAACAAAAATTACAAGTGTTTTTGTAAAAGCAGATGCCATAACTTTACATAAGATGTCAAACTTTAAAATGCATTTTACTCGAAATGTGTTTTGTGCGAAAAGTTCAAACAGGGACAGCGATTGCTCAAAAAGTTTTGAAAATAATTTGCTGTGTGAAATATTTTGTGTATGATCTGTATACCAGTAAAAGTGTTTTGACCTTCAGATTTATCAATCACTGTTTTATTTCAAAATTTACAGTCCTTTATGCGACTATAATCACTGTCTTTTTAAGCAATTTCATATAATCACTAAGATAAAGTGCTCTGGTTTTTGTAAAAATTAAAATATCTCTTATCATATGAAGGTCCTTTCAAACATGAATAATAAAGTTACACATCAAAGTTGAAAAATTGAGAATTTTCTCATAAAATTTTAGTACAGAGCGGGCCCCGTTTATGTAAATTTTTATACATTTTTACCAGTTTTTTCCCATTTAAATAATAATAAATCTTTTTCTGCTTTCAATTTTAGGATTTTTTTCCCTTAAAATATACTAAATAAATCTAAAAATCGCAAAAAAAAATCCCCATATTTCAATTTTTTCAAAAAAAAGTTGTCGCAAGTAGTCAGATACCTTAATTTTGTATACTTTCCTCATTCTCCAGGTAGTCGGCAACGCTGTTGGCTCCATGAAGAAGTGCATCGATTAAAACGACAGCATGATCGACTGCTGCCACAAAAAATTCAGTTCCCAAGATCGTCTTAAAATATGGGCAAAACTGGACCGAAGCTTTGATCTAGAGGGGAAGGTTCTTTTTTTTTCGACTCGGCTCCTCAGTAAGATCATGATTGGAATCATTTCAATCATCAAATGTTATTTCTGGATATACTGTCCGAATTAGGAATTTGGTGAACTGAAAACTGGAAACATTAGAAAAACTGCATTATTGTGTGATAAACATCGTCAGAGTATCTAGGTGTACCGCCATGCACTATCATTATTCATTTTGACGAAAGATGGTGGTCGGTTTAGTCGGTTTGTGTCTAGTTTTGCTAGATTGGGAATCAGACGCATTATTTTGTTATGGGTTATCGTTAGAATAAATATTTGATAACGTATACTATATATTACTTAAAAGGGTCGCAGGTGGGCTACGGTTACCTAAGCTTACCTTCTAGAGGCCCAGAGCCTAGAGAAGTTTTAAGACATCATTAAATCTGACTGTGTACTCTAGCATTTCATCCCGATACTACACAGTCGCATAGAATGTATCCTTCCTACAAAGATACGGCCGCGGTAGCCGAGTGGTATAGGTATCGGATCATGGCTTGCCTTGTCACGAGTTCGAACCCAGTACCACTAAAGACCCGCCGTGTAGGGCAGCGATGCATGTTAAATCTGTCGAGAGCTGAAACGTCCTCCCATTGGTGTGGTGTGGTAGTTAGGAGAGGGGGTGCCAGCTCAGGTGTCGTCCATGTCATTTGACCATGGTGCAAAATTACGTGGTCCGTCACCAAAAGCCCTCATGTAGCTGAACAGTGCGACGTTAATATTCAATCAATCAACCTACAAAGATACGTGTCAGTGCGATATCCCAACGAAATTCCTGCTCCGACCATAATGCTTCCCCTTCGGATTGCGAGATACTCGATTATGTTCTGGTGTCAATTGAGTGTGCCTTGTTCACTCTAGACCCAAACACATCGGACTCTCGGAAAATTTTTGTCATCTGGCTTCAGGATAGATCTAAGCTCTTTCACGAATATATAAGGTTGTTCGCATCAAACACAAGCATATTCACATATTGACCCACGTTTAATCGTTTCCTCTAGATTGCACGTATGATTGGAAGACGAACCTGTTGTACCCGGCCAACAGTTTATTCATGTCTAGGGTTCGACGGATAAATACTGGTAGATATTTTACCAATATACGCTGCAACTATAGATATCACATTTGTTGAGGTCACTATTCGATTCCGTTTGGCTATATAAAAGAAACATACCAATCTTCCTCCAGTGACGTAATCCTTGAGCTACCTGCCACAGGTTTTCTGATAACTGTCTTGATTGGAATTGTTTCAATCACAGTGAAATGACGAAATGTGAAGAAAGTCAAATAAAAAAGCAACATTTGTGATTGGTTGCGCTGTTTCACGCTGAACTTTAGCACTCATTATTAACCGTTAGTCTCCAGGAAACTATAAAAAGTATTTGTCTCTTAAAATTAATATCGTATGAAACTTCTAAATAATTTATGATAATGCAAGACCCCTTACCTTTCATAATGCTGGCTCTTTGTACGATTGCCTTTTTTCCCTAAGTCTTATTGGCTTTTAGCTACGGTTTAATTACATGGTTTGTTTTGACACAAATGTGCAAAATTTAAGAGACTTTCTTTAGAGTGTGCCGTAATTCCAAAAACAACAACAACAAGGTAATATGAAACTCACACTACAGAGGCACATCGTAACACTTAAAGGTTGATAAAAGCATAGTAGCCAAAAAAATGTATCGTACCCAGACATTATGGAAAAAAGCAGAAAAAGGCTTTATTGATAGAGAAAAAGCGTTGTCTAGCTATGAGGAAGGATAACAGTTCCTTAGTAAGGGATATAACCTCCTCTAAATTCAATGATGCTTAACATCGTCTTTTCATACTTAGTAACAAATTATTCAATAGTTATTGAGGTAAGAGTTACTACACTTCAAGGAGCATCTATTTCAGCTCATAGTCATTATCCGGAAATTACGATCTTGTTGCCAGGTGTTTCTTATCAATTTAAATCATAGGAGCACTCTGGTCAATCCATTCTGCAGATATCCTCTCTTTTCACCAATGCCATGGATTTGGACATGTTTGTAGGCATGTGCGGACTTGGACATGCGTAGAAAAATGCATATATTGCTTAAATTTTGCATGCTGGTGTATTTGCATACTCCAATCGACATCTAGAGCGAGTTGCAGCTTCTGAAATTCCGATTTCTAAAAATATCATTTTCCTTTTCGTGTTTAACTTTTGGCAGTGTATGTATTTTGCAAGATTATAATAATAATTTTACTATATTTTTCATATAAAAAGCATAACTTTTGGTGTCCCCTCCGATGGGGATACCCCTTCTCCACTATTCACACGACCTATGTCTGAGGGAAGGAAAGAAAAACCACTAAATTATGCCATACTAAAATCAGTTTATTATGATCTTAGTTTATATACAATATAATAAAATAATAGTTTAAGAGGATGATGATCAAGAGTGAGTAAACGCAACGCGTATTACTGATAAGTAGCGCAATTAACACTGAATCTATCATAATAGATTAATTCCTATCCTAATAGTAATCGCTTTATCCTTAAAGTTTAAGCTTACCGCTAATTCCTTGCACGCACAGCTACGGTCCGTAAGTCTTCAAGCTAACTTTTAATCTGACTTGCTCTGGCTAAGGCACTGTTCCTCTTCTCTCGGACCCACTTGCAATTCAACTAGACTGGCACTACTAGACGACGTCCCGAATTAAGACTTTTCTTCTAGAACCTTACCTCACATTTCACTTAGTTTACTTAACGCTCAGAGCTTCACTTAATGATCACTTCTAGCATTACTTCTCCACTTAGCGATCATCTCGAATGCTAACATTCCAATATATATAATTCCTAATTTGCATAAACACGTTCTCTTCTTGAGTTGGCTGGAAAGAATTTCCATTCTGGCCCCAAAGAAATCCCAAGAGGAGAATTAGTGAAAGTCGCGATAAATCCCCGTCACAAACTCTATCTTAAAACATATAGTGAGTAACAACGAGAATAATGACTAAATCGACAAATCTTGAATTTAGACAGTAAAGGTTAGTACCGAAATTACCCGAATTTTGATTTCAGATCAAGTATTCGAAATTAATTATTATTTTTAAATCGAGATATAATTTAATTCATGACATTTTGCTAAAATAATTTATTATATGCGCTAAATATAAAGTTACGCAAGGATTTGAAGTTGTACAACTTTCTTCCGGTTTTGATTTTTTCTGTTCAAAGTCACTGGGATATACAGTTATGTCATGTTTATTTATTCGTCTTTTTATTTATTTTTTTTGTACAGATGTTATAATAATTAAACTTAATAATATTCTACAGGAAATTACACAGATTTTTTTCAATCGCTTGTTTCAGATTTTGATTAGATGATCGTTTTAATTAATTGCATATACTGTGAAAATATTTCAACTCGAAACTGAGAGGACTGAAATATTCTTTCGTGTTAAAGGATACTGCAAAAAAAAAAAAAAATCAACAAAATTAAGATTAGTAGACTACATTTTATTTACATAGATATGTATATATGCATATATTTAATAAAAATGAATGAAATAAAAGATTCATTAGAACTTGAAGTTAAATACAAAGTATAGGAATAACGAAATATTTACAGATTTCCGTTTTCGTCTTCGGATTTTGATGAATAGCCTTAAGAAGCTCTATCTTCATTTTGAGCGAATAGTAGTTTGCTCCCCCTGAGTTCTTTGCCACAGTGCCCGAAAAAACCTTTTTCGAAAAAAAAAAATCGTGAACCAAATTTACTAATTTTTACTCGCACTGCGATGTGCACCGAATTCCAAAGCCAACTGATGAGAGATGTGACGTTTTGTGTTTCGTTTGTGGGATGGAGGGTGAAAGTAGCTAAGATAAACAAAATTGGCCGAGAGTATTTAAAAGTCAAGTTAGCCTCCTTTCTATGAAATGTATAAAATCACCGCTCTTTTATCACACATCCCTCTTAAATCTCGCCTGCACATCTGGTGTTTTTCGTGTTTTGTTCATTCCCAGAAGAGAAATTTTTTCTTGTTCAGAGAAAAAAAATACTTGAAAATGCATAGTGATTTGGAGGGACCATTGTATTACTTCGTATGAACCTATATTTCGTCCTAAGCGTTTCTGCGTTAAGCGTATTCCATTGTAGATAGAACACCTTAATATTATTTTTAAATTGATTTGTAAAGAAGTGCATAATTGTTTGCTTGAAGTAACTGTATATCTTGTTTATCAATACTTTCAAAACACTTTTAAAATGTATAACGATAATGCAATTTTAACCTAATTTTATTTATTATATTATTTAGTATATTTTACTACAATATTAATTATTCTTATTTTTATTCAGTTAAAAAAAATTTGAATTTTTTTCATTTAGAAGTGATTGGGTTCTAAATTTTTCCTTGTAAAATATGTTTCTGTTGGTCATTTAATAAAGCAATACCTAATCAATTTTTACTAGAATTTTATTACAATTTTAATTTTGCTTGGTAGAAAATTTAATGTTATTATAACCCAGGTAAAGAAAAAGTAATTGAAAAATTAAGATAATTATGACTGAGACGTAAAATCCTAAACTGCATTTAAGTTGAAATCATTCACTTTGTATAATTTTAAAGAACTCATGTTGTTTGGTCAACGCCCAAATCAGGTTAGAAATCAACAGAAAAGCTTGAAAAAGGTTAATAATGATACGAAAATTAATGACTTAAATTTTTTATCGCAGAGTTATCTCTTATAAACCCTCACTAACACAATTTGGAAAAACAAACCTTTTTTTAGTAGAGATAATTACTACACAGTTTTATCTGTGATGGACTGGTGCATTAAGGATTACTGCATCGAAAGAGGATATTGAAGAATATTTGTCTATTTTCATTTCATTAAAAATTAAAAATATGGAGAAAAGTAAGTAGTACTTTTTCGATTTTATTTATGTGCTATTACTGTATTTTTTATTATTCAGTATTATTACTTTTTGGATGATATATTTGTTCTATCTATTAATATATATATTTAAATCATAGTAGATTCATTTAAACAATTCGTTTCAAAGAGGTTTTAAAAGGAAGCTTTACGAAATTCTGGTTCTTAATAAAATGAAGATGAGATAATATACAATATTAGAAAAATATTTTTCCGGAGATACGAGGTCAATAAAGAAATTATTTAACAAAAATATAAATAAACTTATTTTCTATAGTGAGAAGTGCAAAACACATTTGAGTAATATTGAGGGAAATAATCTTAAAGTTATATTGTTTATTTATAAATATATTCAAAGGTTTGCATTTATTTATTTACATACTTGCGTGTATACCTATTCTTCGCACGGGCAATTTAAAGAATGTGACAATCAAGGTAGAAGGATAAAAAAAATCTTAATGAGGTCAAAACTTAATTAATATACAGTAGAGTCACGCGAAAACTCGGTCACACCTTTGAAGGTCGAAGATACAGAACAATATCGAGCAAGACATTATGCCTGATGCAGAAATTTTTGCTGCTGTGACATTAGTAAAAAAATGCCGCAAAATGATGGAAATGAAAATACCGTATGAACTCCTAAAATATCACTTAGTGAGGGACCCTTTAGTATTTTAAACAAAAAGGTGCATCGGTAATGGACATACTAATCCTTCGTCATCATCGTAATGTAGCAGCAAGATACAGAGTGCAGTAGGGAAAACTGCAAGACATTACGCATTTCTTTAAGAAAAAGTGGTCAGTTTTTGTAAATCGGCTTCTAAATTTTCATTATAGACAGCTTCATGCCAAAATAAATATTTTTCTGAGGTGTGTCTGATCAGGTAAATTATACTATGTATATCAGGTATACTATGTATTCATAAATGTTCCTTTTCATGTAGTAAATGTCCTTTGCCTTCATAAAGTACGTAGTTTTGCTTTGTTTATTTGGGTAGTTTATTTTTTGTTGTACATTACATGAAAGTGCAGTACAATATTTTCTGAGGAAACACACTCGCACTTATTCTTTTTTCAATTCCTACTCTATTAGCTCACACTCTCTCTATATTTATATATTTATTTATCTTGTTGGAATTTTCAATCGTTAATAAAATAATTTCTATTCATCCAATCAAGTTCAAATAATTTTTTTTAAACTTGTAGTGGATGACACTAGATGTTAATATAGTTTTCTTCAAATATTAATTCATCAATTAAATTTTATTTTTTAATTTTATATTTATTCTGCGTTATTTCCCTTGTAGTTACAATTAGCTGCAACAGATGGCACCAGTACATTTTTACTAACAAAGTAGGAATCGACGTTAAAAATTTATATATATATATTGCTTATTAATCCTCTTGTCGATAACCCGACATTTTCACAAACTGGGCCACCCTTCGGTCTACATTAGGCGGAGTTTTCGGCACTCTACTGCATTTTAAAAAAAATGCAAATTAGACAGAGTGAATGAAAACTTAACAAATAAAATAGCAAATAAAATAGATCAATATAGAGTTGTTGAAGTGCCTAGTTAGACCTCATCTGTCAGACCATATATAAATAGGATCTTTTACGCATCTGTGGGGGATGATTCCCACAAAACCGAAAGAAATACAACGAAAGAAATATGCGCGCAGATTTCATATTTGTATGTCTGATAGCTTCGAATATCTCTGGATGAATCAATGAGTCGCTTTTCTCCTTTCTCTGTATCGGAAAATGTTCCATAATATTCCTTTATAAACTAATAATAAAAATTATTGCATCAAATGATACTATTTACAAACAATATTTCGATCTTATTCAAAAAGTGTTTTGATAATTAATGTCAGTTTAATATAAGATTACTTATCAATGCTATCAACAATAGAATCACAATTATTTAAAGGAGAGTTATAATTTGATAATAATCGTCCAAAATAGAAATAAAATCTTTAGCAATATGATAGTAAACCTATCTATTAGTAAATGGATATATTAATTTTATTATTGATGCTATTACTATTATGTTATCGATAAAAAGTGTACATTGATTACTTCACACTTTATTTATAATTGAATTGCTCGACCTAATTTAATTGAATCATATATATTATTATAAAAAGTCTAATTGAGAATAGTGAAATGACAGAACTATACCTAAACATGATTTTATTTTTATATAGTTTAAATCAAATAAAATTGCAACTATTAAGATTGTTGCATGAGGAAGTTTGTCCGTGTAAAATATATATTATCAAGTTCTTCAATATCTTTGAATTTGTTTTTATTATTCGAGAAACCTATAACATCACTGATTTGTGTCCATTTCTCTCCGTATGAGTAATCATACTCATATAGATGATAAATTAGGTCTACCAGAAAGTTGTGTCTATTTTAAAAATTAAATAAATCAATAAACTTTTCATACCTTGAATAAGTTTTACTGAATAATATAATCAGCATTATTATTTATGACTACTTGCCAGACTAATGGCAATTTGTGTATCCCATTTTTTTAAAAAAAAATGCCTTAGCCTTGAAAGTGAAAAATTAAATCAGTGCTTATCTGATATAGTCTTCGTTTTTGAATTTTTGGCTCTGCAAAAAACTTTGTAAGGGCAGAAATAAGGGATAATCAGGGGTACAAAATCCAGGGAGTATGGTGGGTTCTAAACAATTTCTCAGCCTAGCTCTACGAGTTTCTGACGAATCCTCAAACAGCATATAGACTGGCACTATCATGAAGCAGTATGATGTCCTGCCTATTGATCATTGTCTTCTCTTTTCTTGGAGTGCTGATTATAAATTATTCAGTTGCTGACAGTACCTCTCTAAATTCAGCTTTTCGTTCGGTTTCAGCTGCTCAAAATGTACTGGCCCTTGATTGTCCTGTCATATACATAAAATTCGCTTACTCCGGCGTAACTTCGGCTTAGAGGTGGAGGGGGTAGTTGTTCCTGGTTCAATATGTCCTTTTCCTTATGATCTTTTAATAGGCAATTCCACTTTTCGTTCCCAAAAAGGGTTCGATTATGTTTCATAAAAGCAAAGATGTGCATATAGGATGACACGATCACTCAAATTCTTTTCACTTAATTTATAAGTGGCACCAATCTTGAATATTTCCGTCCTAATCCTAATTTCCTAATATTGTTCAAAATACTTTTATTTTCCATGAATCAAGCCTTTTTGCAATTTTCCATTTGCCAAAAAAGTGTTTCGCTCTAGGAGCGAGCAGCTTGAGAAAGATCGAGATCCCCTTCCTGAAATTTTTCGAACCATTTTCTGCATATTTTATCAAAAACTGTATTATTACAAGTTTGCGGAGGAGAGACGGCAGCCGAAGATGGTAATTACAGTCAAACCTTCATATTGCGAATTTTTCTATATAGTTAACTTTTTCCTGGAACCTTGAACATTTCACGATTTTCTTCGCAAAATAACCTCTCTATAGCGAAGTGCATTTTCTATATAACGAACTTTTTCTTTTGTGATTCAATTTGTTTTTCTACCTATTTTTAAAGTATTTTTGAACATTTCAAACTATTCTCTCTTTAAGACATTTTATGGTGGTCATACATCTTGAACTGGTTTTACTAGATCCTAACAGTGCAACCCATTGCCCAGTTCCCCATTGCCCCACATTGCACAGTTAACTAGAAACATCTTCGATATCCCCTTTCATCCTTAGTGGAGTTGTCCCGTCTCCCCGTTTTAAAATAATGTATGTTTAATATTACTTGGATGCTATAAAATTAGAAAATGTCCTTCTCAAATTCATTAATTTTAATATAAAATCATTTTCTTAATATTGAAAACACAGTGCATTCTTCTACATTCTTTTTTCTTGTTTTCCTTGCAGTTTTTCTTTCTTTTCTTTTTTATGTTTAAGATATATAAAATAAACATATATTAATTTTTAAAAAGTGTGAATAATTACTTTTTTTTAATCTATAGTGTTTATTAATTTAAAATTTGTTTTTTGTGGTTTATAAAGTATATTGAAAGATGAACCTCTATATAAAGAATTTTTCATATTACAAATTTTTTTTCGGGGCTTAGCGATTTCGTTATATAGGGGTTCGGCTGTATTTGAGTAATAACAAATTTATTGATAGACAAGTATGAACAAGTGATTACAGGAAGACAGATCGTTGCATATACACAAGGAATTATCAAAAAAGATAATTTACAGTATTGGAAGAACGCACTCGTTTTAAACAAGTTTTACACCGCTCTAGGAAAGGCTCTCTGAAGCAGCTGGAACTAGCAGGAACTCAGACATTATATATCAATGTATTATTGCAGACAACGCACAAGCAAATTTTGCTCTCGACTGACTCTACTTGTTTTAAAGGTTCCTTTTATAACCTCATAAAATTTTTCAGAAGAATCGATTCCACAGCCTTCTTGATGTTCTCTTGGCTATAAAGACCAAGGGCAATAAAGTTGCCCATCTGGTAAACCTGCTCACATCTTCTTGGGTTACCATAATCTTATTCAAGTTAATCCTGGGAAGAGAACTTTCCCCGAAAAACTCAATTTTTCCACAAATATCATTGAAGGGAAACAACATACTTGGTGTATTTTAGTGCCTTCACCGAACACTTTCAATAAGTTTCTACACGCTCCTACGACATTTTTTCCTTGTTGGAATTCGTTTAAAATACATAGGCGTAAATAACTTTATCAGTAGTTATGGTTACATAACCACATCCCACTTAATTTTAACATGAATCATCTTAGTTATAGTTATTTTATAGGTCAGTAAATATACATTCAGAGATATAAAGAAAAAGCCAAATATGCGTCAAATGAACATACTTGATGAAACTTGTAGAAACTTAAACGGACATGCCACCTCGGTTTTTTTAATACTAATACAGATATTTTGTATCACGAGATTCGTAATTATTTATACATTGAGGGAATGATACAGATTATCCAACTCTAATTCTGACAGAGAAACAAAAAACATTAGATGAGTTAAATTTTATTTATCGAGATATTACTTGAGATTTTCATCAGGAAATATCTTGCTTTGTCTTCTTGATAGCTAAACATTTTCCCCTTTTTTTTTACTTAATTGTTATTCTTTTAGGCTATCCCGGTATGGAAATGCAGCCTACAAACGTGACGGTGGTGATGCCACCTCAGGTTTTCGGTAAAGAACCTACACAAGTGACTTGTGGCAACTGCAAGAATGTAGTGGTCACCACCACCCTTTACCAAGATGGGGGATGCGTATATATGTCTGCCATTCTCCTGTTCTGCTTTTGGTAATCAACACTTTTTCCTTTCTTGTGCATCCATTATTCGTTTCCTTTTCTCTACAAAAAACTTTCATTTAATGGAATTTTCGATAACGGTTGCTGTTTAAGTGAGAGAGTAGGAGTTTTATTAATGAATCCCTATAAAGCTTCACAAGGGCTATTGATGACGGACCTTGTAATTTTGAACCACGGTCATGTGATGATACCTAAGCTGGTATCCTCCTCTCCTAACTTCCACAGCACATCAGCGGTACTAGGCTCGAACTCATGACACGCAAGCCGTGACTCCGTGACCTTGGTTTGTGGTTTAAAGAGTAACCAGTAGAAAAGCAAAATCTACCACAAATTAAACATACATCACATCCTCTCTGTACACTAACTCTTGAGTGGCTCGAACTCGAACAGAAACAATATCGGTCACGAGTTTGGAAACATGACCCTCGGCTAACAAAGAAAATTGAGCCATTAAGGACCGCCCCAAGTTTGCGCTTTCAAAATTGAATCAAACTGAATTTTTAGACTTATTTGAGCATAAATAACACAATAGAAGTGGTTTTTAAAAAAAATCATTTTTTTTTAAATATAAAATCCTTTAATCTAGGTATGAAATTCTTGCTAATTGAAAACAAAAATAATTTATTGTCAATATTTAGAAAATGAAAAATAAAATTAAAATTTTAGTTTAATCGAAAAATAACCAGGAAAAGTTTTTGAAAAATTTAAAGTAAAATGTTGCATTTTCGCAAAGCGAGTCCTAAAAATGTTTTAAAGAAACATTAATACTTTTATACATCATTACATAAACAGTAGATGTGTTATAGGTTTTGAAAAAAGAATTCCTTCTCAAATGATTGAAAAACAAAGAGAGCAATCAAATTAATTTAAGCTCATATTTTTCGGAGCATATGATTGGTGGTAAATGAGGTCTTATATATATATATATAGTCTATACATATCTATCCATCATCTCTTCTAAATTCTTTTTTATCTTTTATCCCTTTAACGGGCACAAAGCTAAAATACACTTTTCTGCGACAAAGCACTTGATAAATGTAATGTTCTTCTCCTCTATAAACATTCTTTAGTCACAAAAAAAAAAAAAAAAAAAAAAAA
>BMAV01023679.1:16540-33275 GCA_019973955.1 Trichonephila inaurata madagascariensis
GGCTAGACGTTATTAGTGGATAGACGCACTTAGGACATTTAACTTACTTTTCAGGACAGAAATAAGGAATCATATTACAACAATTTTTTTTATGAAAAATTGACATTTATGTAATAACTATTTCAATAACAATTAAATACAAAGTATAAGTGTAATTAAATAACAAGAATGATTGTACAATATAGAATACTTACTAAGAATATATATAGAATACTTAGAATATACATTGAAATTGATATATATCCACATCTTATATTTTACTTAATTTTAATACAAAAAAATAGAAATAAAGTAATATTTTTGTGAATTTAAATTAGTTATTTCACAAATTTGATGAGCTATTTACTGTGGAGCTTTATAATATACAAACGTTTTCTCCGAGCAGAAACGCTGTAATGAAAGATTTTCAAACCCGAGAATCTTGTACCACATATTGTTAACAAATTTTGTTTATATTTCCAACCCCCAACATTCTCACAAGATTCTAAGTGTTTTCTCTCGAGTGAGCATTTTTTTTGTTCTATGTGGGCAGTGGATAGAGCCTCTATCCACATATAAAAGCTTTCCAAAAACCTAAATAAAACCTTTTTTTTTAATTGCACATTAGCTTAATTCATTCAGATGAGAGGAAAGTATACTTAAGACATGTCGAAATTTTTTTCAAAGATCAGAAATTTTATTTATAGTAATCAAAATGCAATGTGTAGATTTACACCTAGAAAAACTGTTTTTAACTACCCATCAGAGGACATTAAATGCAAGAAAAGGTATCTTCCGTCCTTCTGTATTGATTTTCATTCGTTTTAGCTTCAATTAACTCATGTGGATGGACTAAATATCCATCACCCGCTTGGAGAAAAAACTTTTAATATGTGGCTAGACCTATTATCCACTACCCGCTAAAGGGTTAACTTGTTCTAGTGAAAAAAAATTGGCCAATACACAAATCCTATTTTAATAAAAACCAAAGTGTTTTTTTCATTTCAGCCTTCCGTTCACTTTTGTCCCCTTCATAACGTATCCGTGTAAGGACGTCACTCATTACTGTCCCACTTGTAAGGCAAGACTGGGCACTTACAAGAGATTGTAGACGGAATGGAATTAGTGCCAAATTAGGTAAGTAGTTGCAAGTAACATATATCTTATTTACGGTAAAAATCCCAAAAGTACAAAAAAGTCATTCATGCTTTCTTTCCTTGGTTATTTGATAGCCTGAAGATACACGAGTTGAATCATAATTTCAGTGTTTGAGTTTCGACGCATGGAATAATGAGGATTGATGCGCGCTTAATAAAAATGGTTTTCACGTCATGGTTGGTCTCGATAGCAACAAAATAAAAATAAAAATATCACATCGAGTGATAAAAACTCCTGGTTGAGAAATTTTTTTTTCCCAGTGAGTGAATGAGTGAGTATTTTATCAAATGTCACAATATAAAGCGAACACGAGGCATCCGACTACGAGTTACATCTCTTCGGGAGGCTGTTTTCTAGCTCTTTGAGGCAGAATAGTGAATGAATGAATATTAACGTCACACTGTTCAGCTACACGAGGGCCTTTGGCGACGGATCTCGTAATTTTGAACCATGGTCAAGTGACGAGGATGACACCTGAGATGGCACTCACCCTCTCCTAACTACTACACCACACCAATGGGAGGACGTTTGAGCTCTCGACAAATTTAACCCTTTATCTACCGATGGTACTTATAAATACCACTCACTTTAAAATAACATAGAATAACCAATTTTACGAATATTCTGACAATGGCAGGAATATTCTTTGAAATCCACTCTTCCAAGATATATGGCAGCAAGGGTTCTCTGATGAGTATTTTAGCTGGAAAGGCGAATAGTTTTATAGCAGAATTTAAAGTGCAAATCAAATTTTAAGTGCCTTATTTTGTTTTTGTATGTTAATGAAGACCTTAGAAAACGATTTGACTATTTATTTTAAGTTAACAGTCTATATAATTAATTTTACAGTAGAATATCTCTCTCTCTCTCTTTAATTAATTAGCTTTGAGGCAGAAGGAAGAGAAGCACTACTTTGCTGTAGTTCGTTGCAAATCTTTTTGTCGCTTCAAGGACAATCATCTCCATTACTTTAGTGAGCTTCTTCGCTATGTTTTCTCAAAGAAGACCTCTATGCAAGACTACTAGTTGTGTATCCTCCTTAAACAACGATAGAGATATGCAGTATTTTGTTTGGAGTAGACAAAAATGGGCTTTTGTACTCTTCCCAAACGTGTCCATATTTACACCGTCTCAGGGCATCTGCTGATCTGAAGGGAATAATGCATTAGAAATAACCAATTCATCATTGTCGAAAGAAGTAACTACAGAGGTAAAGGAATGAAGGTTTGCGTAGGGAAGGGATGGCGAACCAGTGGCACGCGTGCCATCATTGGCACGCATCACAATATCTTATACCAATGATCAATTTTTTTTGCATTTTATTTCAAAATAACAAAGTTCACTGTGAAATATTACGAACAAATGCGAGTGATCGGTCACGGGGCGGCGATGAGCACTCTCGTTTGTTATTGTCTTGCCTTAGTTACGTCGTGGACTACATTTGCAAATGATGCAAAATTTGCCTACGCATAGCGCAGTCACTTTAATTGACACAACTGCAATTTAAAGTTTATTTGTGTTACATTTACGATTTTTAATTGTTATATTATATGGCTAGTTCAGCAAAAGAGCAAAAAGGGCAAGATAGTAAGTGTAACAGAGAATTTCAAACTTGGTGAATCTAGAAATATGGCATTATTAGTAAAGGTGACAAAACGGTGTGTGTTTTATGTTCTGAAACAGTGGTATTCAGAACATCGCGTCTGCAAAATGGCATTCTGAAACAAATCACAAATCCTCTTTTTAAAAAAAAGTGAACGACAGCAAAAATAATTAATTGCTTAGAAACCATTCGGCAGATGACTCCAATTCGGCATGTATTCTATTAAAAGTAACATCTTACAATCCTAATATAAGTTTTTTGTCAACCAATCTGCAACACAGAAGCCACACTAATGTTACTTTGTTTTGAATTACGCGTATAACTAAAACATTTACAACTATACGGTGCCAAAAGTAATTTTTTCGTAGTAAATAAAGAATTTTGAATTGTTAGTATTTAATTTTATTATATTTTTCCAATAATCAATTTCCATTTGATTGATTTCAGTTTGACAACACGTTTCATTATACACTTCTTTAGAAAAAATGGCACGTTGATCCATAATGGTTCACCACCCCTGGCGTAGGGGTTTGACTTTGGTGGTTACACTGACATAAAATTGGTCTATGGAGGAACTCTGACTGGTGTGAGATATCAAGACGTGTTCCTTGATCAATATATTTGTCAAATTCCCCTGCTGTTGGTAATTAATTCATTCTTATGTAGAGTAATGCTTGACATCACCAAAGCGGGCTCTTGAGGGTTATGGTTTGAAGAAAATACAATAGCTAACTCAATCTACAAGCCTGAATCCGGTACAGTGTATTTGAGAATACCATGGTAGACACGTAATTGATTTAGTCCTTCTCCAAGGTCTTTACATTATCTGGAAAATTTGGTGTCCAAATCTCCCAGGTTCTGTAAAAAGATTAGAGATCCAATTTTGGTGTCTGACAGCTTAATTAGCAGCATGGAAAATCGACGTCGCCAATGCATTGCAGTTAGGGGTAGACACAGTCCTTATTTTTTTTAAGAAAATGTTTCAACAATATTATTCAATATAACACTGCGATGTACTTCTTTCTTCAAGAATGGAATTTTCCGCTAAAAGCGCTTTTTTTGTTGTAAACGAGGTTTATGAATAAGCTTACATAAATACTTTAATAGAAAATCATCTGCTGCACATTTCTCCAAATTTAAGATATTTCAATGTACCTACATTTTTAAAATAAACACAATAAATAGGTTATACCTTAAGTTTTGGAGAGAGCCCCATTTATTAATTTAAAATAACTTTTCGATCAAAAACGAGTTAAAAAATTACTAATGTTTCTGTGAAAAGACTATATTTCAAAAATGTACGCAGGTATGATGCAAAACATCTAATTCGTAACTATTTTTTCAATGCGCATTATATAATAATTTTATCATGAAATTCCATTACTTTAAAATGATAATGATGTAACTGTTACAGAAATAACAGCTTATAGATTATAAAGCTTAATTCGACACAACAATGCCAATAGACTTATAGATAGCCCTACTTTTTGTATTTGATACAATTGATCAGATATTCTTCTAATATATCCACTTATCAACATAAATCTATACTATCACCTTTTGTCACGGGAGAATCAAGATAAACTTCATTTATACAGATCAATAACATTATTGTTATCACTTCATTTTTGCAACACAAAGGTTTTAACTTTTACATTTTGATCCGCTGGTCCCTGTACAGTTCATACATATCCATGGGTTTAATTACTGTATAATGCGCACAGTTAAAATATTTTCATGGATTTATATAATTTATATGTTTGGAGAACAATATGATCCCCTCTTACGCTGTTGATCGCCTTTCAAACGCAGGAAAGGTCCATGCAATTAATAGGAAAGCTCTTTCGAAATAAAGTGTAACATATTCTGAAATTCTCTAGATTTAGAGCAGACTTTTTTCAAATAAGAAATAAATATCACACTTGCATAATTCTGCAATAGTACAGATTAAATTCTCGTGAAGACAAAACATAGCATTTCAAACATGTAACCACAATTTCGCATTAGACAAAAGAAACACACAGTCGCTGTCAAATGTCTGACTCTAATATTGTTTCGCTGTATCGTTCTTATATAGGCTGGATTTTTCCAGGTACATTTGTTTTAGTTCCCAAATTTGACACCTTTGGTATATTTTGTAATAAATTTGTCGCGCGTTCATTTGTACTAAAAATTATTGAACAATAATTTATTTTTGGCTAAAAGCGATCTGTCCACCCTTTCGTCACAGTAGCACATGCAGTCCAAGCTTTTTGCAACATTGCATTCGTATGTTTCGGATATATTTACTTCTTTTACATGAGTGGTTATTCATTTTTTATATACTTTACTGTTAAATATTCAAAACATTTTTAAATTTTAATTTGACCCTTTTATGATAAAAGATAAATACTGATTTATGATGCTAATTTGTATTCGTATGATATCAATTATTGTTAAGTTTTCTTTGAGGAAAGGATACATATTCCTATTACATATTTCAGAAAGTGTAAATTTATATCCAAATAATATTTTTAAAAATTGAATGAGGTTTTTTATAAAAATTCTTCATTTATTTAATGTTTTTTTCTTTCAGACAGTTTTTTTGTATCATTAATTAATTATTGTTTTCTTTAGGGATCTCAACATGGCATCGATGAAAGTTTGATGAAAATAGTATACAGATGGCTTTGTCATCTGACCAATTTCTGTGGTCCTTATAGGCTGTTGAAGTTTTCTAAGTGAAATAAATCAAGTGGTTTTATAATAAACTAACAGTATTCTTTATGTTTCTCTTTAGTTTCAGAAATACGGATAAAAAATTGATAATTTCAGAACTTTGTATCCTTTATTAAAACTGAACATCTATACTGGGCGTTTTTAATATAAAACTTCCTTTATAAAATCTTACAATACATTAACTAAAACTAATTACAACTCAGCTATTACACACAAAGTAAAACTAACTGCAACTAAACTATTACAAACTAAACTATTACAATCTAAACTATTACAAAATAAAACTAATTACAACTAAACTATTGCAAATTAAAATTAATTACAACTAAACTATTACACAAACTAAAACTAATACTACTAATAACTCTATTACTATTAGTAGTTTACTAATTACTATCTCTTAAGTAATATAAATTCATATGCATTTTATTATAATTTCATTTTTATTGGAATAATTATTCTTATTTCAGTTAAAATTATCATCAATAAAAGAGACAGCAAAGTCCCTTTGCCCTGTGTTACTCATACTTTAAAGACTATTTCTATGGCAAAAATTCTGTAAATTATTTTTTAAAAAAATAAATGTCACTTTTTATTTATTCTGTCTCGAATGAAATTCACACACAAACAAGCACACGCCCATATATATACTACATACTCCGGCGTATAACCCAAACTTCAAACACAAAAAGTAAGATCAAAATTCTCGGGTGCGCGTCATACCCCGGATATAACAATGATAGCTTTAAAAATAAAGAAAATGAGAATATAAAAATATTAAATTTCTCATATATATCTGAATACTATTTATTTAAAAAAATGACATAACTTATGAGCTTTCATTTTTGGATAATATGGAAATTAACCTTTCGTTATATCGCCTTTCGTTATATATCTTCAGGCACATCACCCCATAACTGTAACTGATCCCTAAGTAAATAATCAAGTTCCTTTAAAAAGAAATTATTAGATGTCTTACATCTATTTTAATTACTTTTCAATCGTGTAAGATTTACTTTCATTGCATGCTTTTTTATCCATTCACACACTCTATCTAGATTTCAAAAGAAAAGAGCATTGCACATTTACATTTCAGGTTTCTTCACAAAAATTGAGCGCGTACAAAAAATTGCAAGGCTCTATGATGAACAGAAACAGTCTTAGGGATCAGAAAACACGTATACCTTCAAAATTGAAAGTCTGAGAAAAACGCATTTAAAGTTTGTAAAGGCATAAAACAAAAACTTATAATGCCTGCAAAGCTTTAATTTTTTAATATATTATTTTCCAATCTGTGCCTTACATTTAAATATTATTTAAAATAAATTTTTTAATTCAAAATATATTTTTGCATAATATTGATAGCGTGTATTACGACGACATGTTATTCAGATTAATCTTAATGTAATATTTTCACAAAAGTTTTGGAACACAAAATATTTATGTACAAAATAATAATGATATTAACTTAAGCTAAAAATAGCGAGGTTTGTGCATAAAATTTAATTTTTTTTCAGTTTTAAATCGAGCAGTTTAGGAAGTTTTAGCTCTTAATGTACGAATTCAATGCACTAAAGTATAGTACTACAATATGTTTAGTATAATGTAGTTTGGTACATCAAGGAAATATTCAATTTTATCTGCAGTACTTGGATTCAAAATACTTGTAATCGGAACTATAATTTCAGTATCAGCTGTGAGGACTGAGTTTTAGGTACATTATTTTCAATAGTATTCCATCTCTTTGAAATATTGTTTCTCACAGCAACCTTAAAGAAATTACCTTAATTTATTCTCAACAGGAATAAATTAAGGATAAAGCTGCTGAGTTTTTAAACCATATTTTAAAGCAAAAAGCCTTGAAATGAATTTTAATTCATTAATTATGAGAATTCAAAAAATTCAAAACATAATCAAGCAGAAATGATTTTAATAATGAAAATTGGAATTAATAAACATTTGATTGTGCTCAAAAATATTTTTAATTAATTCAGTTTAAGTGTGGGAAAATGTTTTAAAATGAAACCGAAACCAAAACTATAGCTCAAAAAACTTCAAATATTTTAAAAACTAAATCGATAACAGATCTGAAATTTGTTGGCAAGCTTCTCAATGATATGAGCCACAAGAAAATGCAAAAAAAAAAAAAAAAAAAAAAATTCTAGAGTCCTGTGTAGCCCTAAACTGATTTGCAAATAAACAGTGTAGTAACGATATTCGGAATGGGAGGATTGCGAGCTCATGTTCTTTCTTGAAAACACTGATGCTATTGTATGTTACAATGACTCTCGCTCCTAAAATTGCTCTCATCACTTTGTGACGAGGTTTTACGTGACTTTCAACTAATAATCCTCTTGAGGAATCTTTGGGCCAGTAATCGCGTTATTTCATAGCCATCCCTCTCAAGAAGAAACCATGAAATGCAAATTAGCCAGTGTATATATAGTTAAAGTTTAATAATCGTAGATTAGAAGGAAAAGGAGCGGAGTCACTAAAAGCAGTGCTGATACGTTAAGAAGCAAAATTAAGCCGCGTGACTAAAGGACGGATTTTAACTACTGGAATAAATTAGGGAAGTTGGGATTATTAAGATAGCATTGATTAAATTTAAACTATTCGGATTTCGTACGATTATTCACATATGATTTGAGTTCTCTGTATATCACTCCAAGGATTCCCCAAGAGGATTATTATTTGAAAGTCTCGTAAAGCCCGTCACAACTTGAGATAACTCTCCTAACCCCTAAAGAGGGAATGGGAATCTCCCGAGTACAATAATATTTGGAATAAATGTTTGAGGGAAAAGTCTGTAAACAAATTGTTCCCGCTTGATCAAACCAAAGAAAAAACTTTTTTGCTGAATAAGCACTAGCAGCGGACGCATGCAAAACTTTATTATTATTTTTTTTTATTTTAGAATTTATTAAAAAAATTTAAAATGAAGCCATGTATGTCGCTTGGACTTCATAGAATAGAATTAGAAGTTAGATATTATTAGAGCGATTCATAGAGAAAAGTTGAACCTACTATGCAATGATGGATTATAGATTTTGCATAACTTGGATTTTTAAAAACGTCAGATGCATGTATCCACAAGTACCAATTCCCTTGGTTCTATCGCCATCTGACTCTGAGCCAAAAAAAAATTTTTTTTGTATAATTACTCTCACCCAATTGCCTTGCACATTGCACTCTCACTCACTATTTTTGAGTCTACAGTCAGAAATAATTGTTGTATTCAATTCTAAAATTAATCATGTTAAAGATAAAATGTCAGTGCGAAGGATAATATAAATTCGCAAACATAAAACTTGCAAACGAAAAAAAAAAATAGAACGTTGCGTATTATTTTTGTGATATGCTCTTTATTTATTTCCTGGCGCCATCTGTCATAAAGTTTATGAACTATCTCTTCTTTTTTTCTATTCTTTCTTCATCTAAACACAGTACACGGATTAGTATCAGTGAAAGTAAGGAATTAGCCCAAATGTGGTTTTGCAATAGTCTCTATAAGATAAAACCGAATTTTTGACAGATTTTCTCCTTATTTTTTCCCTTATTTTAATGTAAAAACATATCACTCGTTGGTTTTTTTTTTCGTTGATCATTTTTCTTTCATTGTATTCTTAATTCGTGTTGAAAATCTTATTTCGTTAGCCTACTTTTTACTAAGAAAAAATGTAATTTTTGATATTATACTGTCATAAAATGGAAGTGTTGCATTAATTTCTTTCTTATATATTTCTGAAGAGCTTTATGAATATTTGATGCACCTTTCGAATCAAAATAATAATTCATTTTGTATCTTACAAACACACACACATTTATTAAAAAAATAATAATAATTATAATGAGACTCTAAAGTAATTTATACATTTGTATACATTTGAATATTTTTAAAAAAATTTTTTTTTACATTTCCTGTTAAATCTGCGTGCAAAATAAACAGACATATTTTTAAATCAAATTTAGAAAGAACAGTGCTTGATTATTTATTATTGATTTAGTTGAAAAATAAAGCAATAAAAATAAAATTGTTTACGTAAGGAAAGTTTGCAATTTATTAAATAATAAATTTTTTTTTTTACTAAATTGTTTCATCTTAAAGTCTCATTGGTGAAATTCAAAGAATTCAGGTCTTTTCAAATACGAACCATGTTCCGAGGAAGGAACGTGTTCTATTATTTAATGAATGGCTTAATGAATTAATGAAAGAGTTACATTATTGAGATTTATATTGAAAGGATGTCTTCCAGGTATTGAAAACTAGTATTGAACAGCATAAAATTAAAAAAAGCTCAAAATGAGAAATAACCACATATTTCAAAATTCTGTTTTTCATCGTTATTCAATTATTAATAAAACTAAAAAATGCAAGAGTTGCATTCTATAATGATTTTCTTTACGAATTACAGTCACCGAAACAGTTATAATAAGTAACAAATTATTTTTTCAAGTAATTCAATTATTTTTGGTTTTATGAAAAACATGTAATCAATATACCCATCGATATTTTTTAAGAAAGTATTAAGTACCAATTAAAGTAATATAAAAATATTATCACCTGATTAAAGATAAAATATTTTAATGTAAATATTTTAATAAAAAACAAATAGATCATTCCAACTCATGCATGTATATCAATTCTGAATGATATATTTCTTGTAACCGAATCGTTTTCATATATAGAACGATCAAATAAGTCAGACGGATGCGACCTCAAAAAAATAGCGTGTTATTGCAGGTATTCGATTTATTAAGAAACTTTCTTTGTGTGTTTCGTGTCATTTTGGTGATGTAAGAAAATATTAATTTCATTCTTAATACTCAAACATCTGCGAGTCTATGGATACCAAGAAACGTTGCTAGACGACCAATTGGTTTCTGCCGAACACAGAAAATTCTACAGGGTCCAGGAAGAGGAACTGTCAGGTAAAATTTCTTCCTACTTTGATTCTATCGAAATATTTCTTCGAATGCTCTGTGTGTCTTGCTATCACAGAGTATTTTTATATTCGCCATTTGATTATTCGAAATATAAATAGAAGAACAATGGCAGCCTTCGCATTGCTGAAGCAGTTACGAATAATTTTAAGCGTTATAATTAATAAAAACTTTTAATTCCTTACATTTGTTTTCGTTATCATAAATATTCTTTAGTACCGAGATTTTCCAATCATGCAAAAAATTTTATCCCTGTTAACAACATTTTAATTAATTAACACATCTAATTGCTTGGATGATTTTTTATCGCTCATTTTTGTTTGTCTAGAGAGTCTTTGCTGAAATTTTGTTTATCTTAGAGAATAATTTGACATAAAAATAACCTACTGAAATCTGTAAGACAATTTTGAAGCTGCACGAAATTGAAATGTTAATTGTGGTACGCATTCTTTTACTTTTTCAAGTTTTCTTTATCAATGATGTAAATTAAAAAAATTAGATAAAAATGAAATGATGTAGGAAATGTAAAATAATTATGGTCAGCAAACATCCATTGTGATCTCGAAATGAAAAAATTTAAAATATAATCTAGTTTGTTCGTAAAATGATTTTAAAAGTCAGCATCAACAAATAATAAACAATGTGCATTAATAGATTAATGAAAAATTACATGTGTCATAAATAGGCTTAGGCCTTTTCTCAAACTTTGTATTCCACATTTTTTTAGACTATTTATGTATACATTTGTTGCAGGAGCGTAAGTTAAGACTCCCATAAATTTAGCTTCACACTACTATACCGTTCTAAATCGATGACAGAATTAGAAAACATAATAGTTCTCCATTTTGGTTAATTGACATTTTTATATTTATATTGGTTTGTCATTCTTGAGAAAGGGGTCTCTTGTCGTTCTTTATTTAGTTTGGATTCAATAACTTTTCCTTTCCAAGTTTTGTAAGAAAACTTTATATGTTCCTATCCATTGTATTATAATTAAGTATAAATATATTGTGTTTCATCTTAATTAAATATTAATATCTTTTTTTTTTCTTAAAATTCGCTTCATTAAATCAAATAAAGAGAATCAAATAATTTATTGTTTAATTTTTACTAACATTATATAGAAACCATTCCGTAAAATGTACTTCATTACAAACTGTTTAAATTTTTTACTTTTAACTAGATTGCATTTTATATCTTATATTTAATTTCAATGTCTTAAAATTAGCTATTAAAACAAGTGATGGAAATTTGAATCCTTGTGCAAGAGGTCAATTTATATTTCAGCATGCTGTCTCACCTCGGACCAGCCTGATAAATATGCAGATCATCTTGTAAAAACCAAAACAATTTGCTTTAGTTTCCACAAACAGATAAAAAAAAGAATTCCACTCATAATAAATTAATTTTTAGAAATAAAAAGGTTACTTGTAAAAATTTTATATGACACGAGCTTCTTATAAAAAGAACGTATAAAATAATTCAATTATAACATAATAATAAAAATTTGTTGTTGAGAACAATTAAAAGTGATGTGCGAATGTATAATTTTATTTTCCATATAAATAAATGAACACTGCGAAGCTCAAAGTGTGATTTCAACAAGAGTTTGATACTCTACACTTCTTTCATATTAATATAATGCACACATTAAGCGTTATGCACGCATTAGTATAATAAATTTAACCAATCAATAATTATCGTTACAAATTTTCATTCAATTAATTATCAATGAACAATATTGGTACAATAATATAATAAATTCAATGATTTTTAAATACATATTCTTGTCTTTTAAAAGAACTATATAGTACAGTTTTAAAAAGTTAATAAAATTTATTGTTAGAATATTTTTATTTTTGGATAATTTGGAATCAATTATTATTCTAAAATTATTACTTTCTTGATCGCATAAAAAATGAACATTGTATTGACATCAACAACTAATGGATTTTTTAAATAAAGTTTTTATTTATTTCTCTTTTGACAACTAAATATCTTACATTTGCTAAGAAATGTTACTTTTTAAAAACATGTATAGCCTAAAGTTTCAAAAAAAACAAAAACGATAGTTATAATAATACATATTTGTAAGCTCGAATAAAGATATTTGCTTTTGCGAAGCATCCTGTATTTCTTATCCCAGGCTTCACTTTTAAGAAAATGTGTTTTTTTTTTTCATACAGTTTATCTTTATTTACTTTTGAAGGAATTTTTTAAAATTATAATATTGCAAAATGTAAGAGGAATTAAATTTTAAAACCATTTGTTTTATAATTTTTATCCAGAGGAATAATAAAGCTCTTCAATTACGGTTGTGTAATTCTAATTTTTTTTCAAAATTTCAAAATAATAAGAGAAAAATAAATTCTAATTTTATTGTAGACATGAGATTTTATGTAAATTCTTATTTTCTGAAGTTTCGTTGTTTTTCTGTACTAAAAATGAAGCGTCTATTAAAATTGAAATTATGTTAATTCTTTTTTAAGAATACATTTGTAAGCCAAAACAATAATTATAGTTTAACAGAGATTATTAAAAAAGAAATTACGCAATTTAGAAAATATTGTGAATCTTTTTCTTGTTTTAAATAAGCCTTTCCTTCAAGAGACACTTACATGAATTATGAATTTATTCTTTATTAAATATACTGTATTTTTATTATATGATTTTTTAAAAAGAACTATATAATTTTTAATTTTTTACTGATTTTCATGAAGTTAGAAGTCATAATCAGAAATACAATTAATAAGGTCAGAGTTATGGGATCGTAAGATTTATTCTTCCTCAAATATCATTATAATTATTTAAAATTTTGGTTTTCGAATTTTTAAATCTAAGCATTTGTTTCGCAGAATTATTAAGTGTGCTGAAAACAAAATTTTACCTTGTATTTTACAAACAGAATATTTTAAGCCTGTTGCTAGTATTCAGAAGTTAGTATTTTTTTCAATAAGTTTTATATGTTCTGTTATTCATTAAGTTAATAAGATAAAATTTTAAATTTACAGACTATGTTGCTATGAACTATTGATTGCTATGATGCTATTTTGCTCTTTTTCTTTTTGTTACATCAAGAGGGCTCTAATATGTATTTTTAATCTAGATAAAGATTTTATAAGGGCTAGCAGCAAAATAAACTGCTTTATGCAGAATACGTTCATACAATGAAATTGACAAGTTTTTTTACAGCAAAAAGGGCTTAAAAAATGGAAAATCTAAATGTGGGATGAAACCTTGAAGATTTATTTAACCTTGACCTTATTTCCAGAAGTGCTAATGAATAATTCAGCTTATATTCACAAAAGAGTTTATAACGTGTGCTTTGATTAAATTTTGACTAAAAGAAAATTTACAATTCAGTTTTTGTTAGAAATTAAGGTTATAAAAAATAAATATGAATATAGATAAAAAAACTTATTCTATTTTATATTAATATTGTACATATAAATGCAGCCTATAGCATAAAAATAATATAATGCAACTTTTACAGGCATTTAAAAAAGAACATTGAAATACTGTTTCAGGAATTATTCAAAAAGTTTAGATTTATTACAGCGTTAAAGAATAGAATGGTAACAACATGAAATAAAATAATTAATTGTTGATTTTAATTATAAAATGTAATTATGCATTATTCAAATACATTTATTTTAAAATAAACCGTGTTTACTCGAATCTAAGTTGCCATCGATTCCAAGCCGTACTCCCCTTCCCCAATTCTCTACACGTTTGTGAAAAAAAAAATTTAAAAATGTGTAAAATGTTCATTAATATATGATACTTCAGAAATTAAAAAAAAAAGAAGAATAAGAATAAGAATTAAGAGGTGTATAATTAATTTATTTGACCAGTATTTAAAATTTTCAAACATATACATGAACCTATAGTAACTCTAATCGTCAGTATCAAGTTTCTAAAATGATTCGTCACACCCATTGTCACAGCTGACTTCCGAAACGGTGTCGTCCTCCGTGTTATCCAATGCATTTGTTATGCAACATTTTTTTTAAAGAACGTCTTATAGAAAAATGTAAAAGAATCATTAAAAAAACTGTCTACTGCACTTACAATAAAAAGTTATGGCATTTTGTTTACGCCATCGATATATATTTGTTTCATTCGCGTCAAATTTTCAGTGGCCATTGTTTTGTTTCTGTTTTTTTCTGCATATAAAATTGCCTCCGTTTTCATGCTTGTGTCATAATGTTCTCGCCTTGATGATATCTTTGATATTTATTTTACTAAAAGAAAGCGTATACAAAAGAAAAAGAAATTCTAAATCCTAAATCCAAGCAGAAAAATATGCTTGGGATAGAATGAATACTGGAGATAAACTGCGAAATGTGATAAGTCACCGAAGCAATTAGCCTGCATGGACGGTTACATTTTTCCTTTTGAAAGAGGTGGAAACTAAATTTCCCCCATCTAGCAAAAGTTTTGCCTTCAATTCTAAGCCGTACCCGATTTTCAGTAGCATTAATTTAGAAAAATAACGGGGCTTAAATTCTAGTAAATATGGTAAATACTACACTTTACTTTTACATACAATTCCTTTGATTGAATATGTAATGCAAATTTTTAATTATTAATAACAGTAATTTAATTTCAGATTTTTATTCCGAACTAGTCATCTGTCATGTCTAATAGCCTATTAAAATCTCCAACGTCATGGTTTATGAGACCCCAGCATCACATACAAACGATTCCCATTGAGGAGTCCCATGCATGCCAACATCCAAGAATAGAAATATTCCTACCTCCAGAGCACGAGTTTTCAATCCGCAAGTACTGTCCGGTGACCCTGAATCACCTCCTACCAGACCTTCACCACACCAAACAAGAATGCTTGGAAGAGGCCAAATCTGAATTTGACGCCATTTTACAGGACAAATTCAAAAAGCATCTAGAGGAATCTCATCTGGAAGTTTCTGGAACCTCTTCTGAGGGAGATTCGGACGCAAGTACGGGGGACACCTGCCTGATTATTGTTGAAAATAATAAGCCAGAGCCAAAACACAGAACGATGAAAATTTTGTATCCTAACAAAGTGAACTATCCATTGGAGAATATGAAAATGTTGTTGCCAGATGTTGTGTTGAATAACAAGCGGACGCCCTCGCCGGTGTTGACTAAAAACTTTTGTACTGGCTGCATTAATCGTGGAATGACTGTAAAAGAGAATATCTACAACAATGCAAATGCTTTTGGGAAACGTAAAAATATTGAACGAAATAAAATAAATGGAAAAGATGAAAGATCTGAAGTTAACGTGAGATTTCCTTGCATGAAGGAAACGGCAGATGTCTCGACGAAGGCTGTGAATTCTTTTTTCTTCGATAAAAATGTGTTTGGTGTAAGATGTGGTGGAAACCAAAAAGAACTAATGAACAATTTAAATTTTCCTGTAACTTATTCTACAAACACATATATTTCGAACTATAGGTAATCTCTCATTCTTCTTTTGATTTTTTTAAAAAAATTATCCTTCAGTGAAGTATATAAGAGTTTTGATTCTGTTTAGTTAAAAATTCAAAACGTGATTTCATTTCAAAAGTAATTTGAATTAAAAAAAATAATAAGCCATACGGATTCTTTTCTGGTATTTTTGATAAAATAAACAATTTTAATGCATCTTAAAAATTAACATTTTAAGGTATTAGTAAAGATGTTCCAAATCAGTAATGTTGTTTTTATTTCTTAACAAGTAATATAAAAAAAAACTTAAGTCAATTCCTACTTAGGTCAACAAAGAAATATTTTATTTTATATAATTACTTGTTATTAAGTAGTTACAATTAATATAAATATGTATATACATATGACAGAATCACAATATTAAGTGACAAAATAGAAAACGATTTTCCTTGCAATTTTCCATTTTCCTTTCTATGTATGCTGTTGGACTATTATTTTTCTTTGTTACTATACATTCATTTTTAATTTAACTGATGAATTAATATTTGAAAAAAAACTGTATTAACATCAAGTGTCCTCCACTACAAGTTTAAAAAATGTATTTGAACTTCAATGGATGAATAGAATGTATTTTATTAACAATTGAAAATTTGAGCAAGAAATATATATATAGGGAGAGAGTGAACTACTAGTAAGAATTGAAAAATTTACAGAATTTCTCAGCATCAATTAATTAACAAATAACAGTCTAAATCTTATTTTAATTTTGATTTATGTAATCATTTTTAAAAGACAGAGAAAGACAATCTAATGATGAAACCATATTTTTTTTAATGTATTGTGCTTTGGAAGCATTCGGGAATTTTATAGAGTTCACATTTTGTAGTCCTGCAACATTTTATTAAGTGGTTTTTT
>BMAV01023681.1:0-27813 GCA_019973955.1 Trichonephila inaurata madagascariensis
CCAAACCAGGCAACCCAGGATAATGACGTCATTGAACATCTACCAATGACAAGCAACCTCTTTTCCTTTGACCGTGCCGAAGAGGAATTGCCCGAGGTGTGAGGAACTCAAAAAGTGCTCTTTATTTAACGTCATGCGTAGCTGGAAGTCGTTAAATATGCTGTTTTTTACGCGGTTAATAATAACGAATTTTTGCTATTGTGCAGAATCGGTTTTTTTATCAAAATGATTTTATAAATATGCCTCAGTTTAATAATAAAACACTTAAAAAACGAAAGTTTGGAAAAGTAGGTACGAAAACCGAAACTTTCGAAGAATTAAATGTTGCATAACAGTCAGACAATTGCAACATAAATAATTGAATTTTGAAAGTAAAGTTTGGTAAGTTTAATAAAGAGTATGTTCCTTTTTAAATTCATTTGAATGTTTTTGTGAAATGACTGACATTGTACTGTTATCTTGTGCTTTCAAACAACATTAATTACATAAATAAAATGTAAAAAACAAGGTATTCATATAAATTTTGGTTGCCAAATCCAGGGTTTGGCTACAAAATTGTTAATATGTTGTGATTTTTGTGGTGTTATTAAAACATTTCCTAATACTAAGTTTACTAAAGCAGTAGTTAATCAAAAAAGATACACAATTACATGAAGTGAACACTAGGCTTTTATATGTTATGAGGTACATTAAAAAAGAAGCAGTTGCGAAAATATTTTGCGGAGTTATGAATCTGTCACCTCCACCAAAGTGTTTTTGCGAGTCCATGCATAAATTAACGCAACATAGAAAGTAGCCAAAGCGTCTATGACGTTCGCTGCTGCCGAAACAATAACCGAATGAATAATGCAGTAATGAATAATAATGGAGGTCCAAATGTACTGGTGGCTATCAATGGTACCTGTCAAAAAAAGGGGCCATAGTTCTGTAAATGGTATTGTTATGGCAGTCAGTGGGGACACTGGGAAAATTGTTGATGCTAAAATATTATCGAGGAAATGCTCATGTAATTTTAACGACAATGTACATTGCAATGAGTGTTCTGAAAATGACTTTGGAAATAATACGGGAATTGAAGTTGAAGGTACACTTTGTATTTTCCATCGCTCAAAGGCATTGCACAATTTACGATATACACAATACTTGAACTATATGGGAACTCTAAAACATGCAAAAAGCAGTTTTAGAATCTAAACTTTACAGAGATGTCAACATTAAAAAATTAGAATGTGTTGGTCATGTTGATAAAAGGTTGGGGACACAAGTCAAGGTATTAAAAGTAAAAGGCAAAGAGCTCGAGGACAAGAAATCTCTAGGATGGCGTAATAGATTAACAGATGCAGAAATAGATAAATTGCAAAAATACTACGTTTTCGCTATTCAAAACAACTCAGTAAACTTGTAAGCCATAAGGTAAGCTATTAAGGCTATATTTTTGATAAAATCTCCCCAGATTTGAATCTACGACACGGTTTATGCCCCATGGGAGGTGACTTGTGGTGTAGATATAACACATATAAGCATAAACACACATATAAGCATATGCATGTGTTTATGCTTATAAACACACATATAAGCATAAACACAACTTACCTATTGCAATTAGGGATTGTATAAAAAAAGTATTTAGAGGTCTCTAGTCTTGAACTTTTATCTAGATGCTTGTTTGATAAAACTCAAAATTTTAGTGAAAGCGTAAATAGTATTTGGTCTATAATTCAAAAACTGTATATGTGAACTTTAAAAACTGGAGTACATGAGGCAATGTCTTTATAGAATCAAAGTGTTATTACTAAATTAAAAGTTTTAGATGTATTAAACATTCAACTCCTGGATTTTACAAATGTCGAGCGTTACTACATTTGACACAGTCAAAAATAGAAAACGATTTTTTTTTATTAATACGTATCGAGCTTGGTGGAGAAATTCTCCCAACAGTCTTTGTTTTAAATTTATTCGGCATAAATCTTATGCACATTTTTCCTTTTTTAACGAAAATTTAAACTTTTTCCACTTGTCTGTTTTTTTAAAAAAAACTTTTCTGACTTGATGGGGAATATTCCCCACCAAATTATGATAGATTTTAGAATTCGAAAACATTTTACATGATTTGACATTTTAACTTATTGAAACTATTTGTTCAGTGTTTTTTTTTAAATATTTTAAAATTTTAATATATGTTTGGCACCAGATACTTTTTTTGTCTTCAGTTTATGTCGTTTAAAATGGAATTCTTAGTACACAGTTTTGTCGTATTTTCATGAATACCAGAAATAATAACATTAATTTATAAAATAAGAAATGGAAATGTGGTTAAAAAAGATTATAACAATTTATGAAAAAGTGCTCTAATGACCATTTTCACAGAAAAATGACGTTTTCTTTTAAAAGACTCGTATCGAAACTTATTATGTTCTCGATGAGTGTTTCTTATAAGGCAATTTTCAGAAATTCAAATTTAAGTACAATTTGTTTCTACCATCTACATTTTCTTAAACAGGATACCACATAATGTAGTCTATTTTCTGTGTTACTACATTAAATGAAGCTGTTATTTGGTTATGAAATACACACACATGCGTAAAAATTAACAATATATTTGAAATGAATTAGGAAAGGAACTTATAATTTTCTTTGAGACCAAAATCGTTTTAACGTACAATTATATTATATAGAAGTTAATCTCTCATTGTGTTATCGAATGACATTAATATCAAATTATTATTATTGTCACTAAAATTAATAACAGTATGCGACTTAAAACTTGAATTTTCATTTACATGTACAACACAGAATATGTCAGGTGTATTGTAATGCGACACTTTTATCAACGATGTAATTCAGAATTCGAGGAATGCGTAATTAATCGAATCTCGGCGTACACATGAACGATGAATAGTGAGTGAATATTAACGTCGCACTGTACAGCTACACGAGGGCTTTTGGCGACGGACCACGTAATTTTGAACCATGGTCAATTGACTTGGAAGACACCTGAGCTGGCACCCCCTCTCTCATAACTACCTCACCACACCAACGGAAGGACGTTTGAGTTCTCGACAAATATAACGTACATCGCTGCCATACACGGCGGGTCTTTAGTGGTACTGGGCTCGAACTCCTGAAAAGGCCAGCCAACGATCCGATACCTTAACCACTCGACTACCGCTGCCACATATTTTTGTTCAAACCTCCTCCAGTGGGTGTGATGTGGAAGTTAATAGAGGGTGTAGCTCAGGTGTCGTCCTCGTCACTTGGTTATGGTTCATAATTAGGAGATCGGTTGCCAAAAGTCCTCGATTAACGAAAAAGTACGAGGTTAATATTCACTCACTCAACCCTTATTAAAAGTTGTATTTTTATGTTATTAATAATTGTGCAAAGTTTTTATTAATTGTGTGGTTATTGAAAAAGATATTTAATTAACATAGTAACTCTTATATAAATCAATTCAAATGACTGGAATCAAAAAATATGAAGTGACCGAAACTGATTGTTTGGGATAACAATAAATAAATAAAATTGCTTTGCTCCCATAAAAATAATTTTTCTAACAGGCTTCAGTAGTCAAAGTATGAGTTAAAATCGATTTCTTTGAAAGAATCGATTATTCTCACAAATTTCTCTCTTTATCAGGCCCGCTTTTCCGCTTAGGCGAGCTAGGCACATGCCTAGAGCGCAAAAGATTTAGGAGTGCAAAAAATTAGAGGGTGAAAAAAAGAGAAAAAATTAAAATTTTGGAGAAAGTACAACACCTAGTATTTATTAACAAGGCAATTATTCTCTTTCATTTTTATACCTAAATTATCAAATCTTCATTTCGCTATCGGCGAAATTATTATGTAAATCGCTTGGCCTTTCTTCCTCAAATCATATTTTGTTTCATGTTTACTGTTATTAAGTTGTGTTCTCAAAACTCGAAATAAAATCTTTATCGCTGCGTCTGTCAAACTGTAGGGCGTCCTCCCCCAGGAGGGTGTGATAACCCTACTTTGGGGGGGGGCGCGAGCATATCGCGAAAAATCGAAAATAAAAGATTTAAAATAATTATGAATTTAATAAAATAATTTACAATTTAAAATAATTATAAAGTGTGTGAAATACATTCTTAAATATGAAACAAATGAAGTACACATTCACATAATACACACTACTTATATAATTGTATCAAAACTGCACAAAGTATTTAATAATTAATTTATCAATATTCAATTAAAAACAAGTTTAGTAATTACTAGTGACTCCCCTGTCATATACAAAACAATGTTTATCTTGATAATTAGTACGGTTTATAGTTAAAGTCGTATTGTATTGTGGTTTTACCATCAAAGTACATTATAATTGCATTGAATACATTGTGCGAAGGGGGTCTGCGATGAAAATTATGAATGGAAATTGGGTCGCAAATATTGAAAGTTTGAGAAGCGCACTGCTTTATCGAAATCTACAACACTCTTTTGTGACGGTGGTAACCAACCGAGTGGTATAGGTATCGGATCGTGGCTGGCTTTGTCACGAGTTCGAGCCCAGTACCACTAAAGACCCGCCGTGTAGGGCAGCGATGGATGCTAAATATGTCGAGAGCTGAAACGTCCTCCCGTTGGTATGGTGGGGTCGTTAAAAGAGGGGAGTGCCAGCTCAAGTGTCGTCCACGTTACTTGACCATGGTTCAAAATTATGATGTTTGTGATCAATAACCCTCTTGTTGCTTTGTAGAGCAACTTTAAACATCAAATGACAATTCCGGGTTTTTTTCCCCACTAAGAAAGTATACACACTACGACAGTGGTCTTCAAACTGTGTTCCACGAAACCCTGGAGTTCCACGATACATGCCCAGGGGTTCCACGAGTCACAATAAATAAATCGAAAATTAAAAATTATAAATGTGTATGCAAAATGGATTCACGTTCTCTATATGAAGTTTGCATCCCCACAAGAATTTAAAGCTCACTCCTGTCATTAAGAAACTGAAAATTTTATTTCAACATAATAACTTTATTTTGCAATACTTTTTAAACTTTTATTATAATATAATAAAATATATTTAAAAAAAATGTGTTTTATTTTTTTATATTACCTAATAGATTGTAAAAATTTTATTGTTTACATTCCCGGGTTCCACGAGATAATTGTATACTCGTTAGTACAATATCTTGCAAAACTAAATAGTTTTCCAATGGAAAGTGCACTTTTTGACATTTGTTGGGAAAACACCTACAATAAGAGAGAGGTAACGATTTATCGACTTTTCAACAGATTTGATGTCCAAACTTTAAATTTAAGCTAGAAAAGCTCCTAAATCTTTTGTTGCAAATTCATACAAAATACTCAGTATTCCTCTAAACATTTTAATCCCATTCAGAACAATGTGTACAAGTGAAAAATATTTCTTGGCTTAAGTGGCTACAAAAACAAAGTATAGGAATAAATTAAGCTCAGAATATGTAATGCGATTACAGTTAATTTCAATGGGCTTAGACTTCAACGGTTTGTGTGAAAAAATCAAGTACATATTCTAGTTACTAAACATAATGATAGGGTGGGTGAAACCTGGATCACAGATTAATATTATTAATTAATAAATTATATTAAAAGTAGATTAAATTTTTAATAATCGATGCAATACTTTTTTTTAATTGCCTTTACAAAAAAGTGTGTGTGGAATAGGGTTCGACACACACAAAAAGACCTTCTAATTCTAGGGGCTTCACAAAAAGACCTTCTAGTTCTAGGGCAGTGGTGGCCAACCCGTGGCACGGTGCAGTTGTAACGGGGGCACGCAAAGACATACTAAGAAATTAAAAGAAATTGAATGCATAATAATAAATAATTTTCTACAATTTTATTGAAGTGGGGTTGTCTCAGACAAAAGTCTCAAAATTTGGATCAAAATATGTTTAAAATATATGTTTTAAATATGTTGTTTATCAAAATAAACATTTTCTGCTATGAACATAATATAAATATTATTCATACAGCTAGCTGATGTGCACCTATAATAATCTAGTTTTGTTAGCATCTGCAAAAGTTAATCCTAATATAGATGACTTGGTAAAAAAAAAAGAGTAATTCAAAATCCACATTAAGTAAATACTAACTGTTTAATAATTATTTAAAATTAAATGTTTCAAATTACTCGTTTTTATTTTGTACCTAACTTAACTGAATTAAACATGTAAAAAGTTTATTAACAATAAAACCTAAATTTGCACTTCATCTTATTTTTAAATTTCTTGCATTAAAAAAAATGTGCTATTTGCGTAAAAATTCCATAATAAGCCTATAAGTACTTTTTTTTTTACTTTTCTATATTTGTTTGGTGGAAATGTTTAAAACGGCACTCGTAATTTTTTTTTATCAAATCGTGGTACCCTTCTCGAAAAAGTTGGCCACCCCTGTTCTTGAAGCTCTGTGAGTAGAAAAAGTTTGAAGACCACTGTTCCCCAGGGTCACCCCACTATCAGTCCTAAAAATAGAGTCCCCCCTCCCCATAGCTGTCCTGTTCAAACGATTCCCTTTCTACCGGTCATTCTAAAATTTAAGCAAAGACTAACAGTCAGCTGATCTCAAGGTCACTTGACCGTTGTCTTTTCCAACGGATGTCATGGGGAATGGTTTCTTGATGTAGTTCTAGGGTTACTTTATTTTTAACCCCCACCCCCTTTTTCATGAAAAAAAAGCAGAATTAGTGTTTCTGAAGTGATTAAAGTCATTATTCGTGTAGCAAAATATTCTTTTTGATAAAATATAGTATTATTAATGTGTATTTAAGCAGTTTATGTGGTAATTTTATTCTAAAGTATCGTTTTAAAAATTTTGTACGTAGATTGCATACACATGGCGCCATCTGCAGATTTTGTAATAAAGCTTGCCAAATACGGCGTCAGAAAATTCTGGAAGCTAGGATATATGTATTTTTCGTAATTTTAAAATTTTCTAGACAATTTCTGACATTTCTACCTTTTAAGGCGGATTTATATGAGTAATTTACGTTCTCAACAAAAGTTTTACGCCTGAATAATGCGATTTCATTGTGCAAAAGTACCCTAACCATGTCAGTGCATTTGGCAGTCCCCCTTAAGTCACAGACTTCAAAAATTATTCCAGATGTAAAAATACATTGCAATAAAAACAAACACAGCTAAGTTATTAAAAGAATTTTTTATTAATTCATTATAGTTTAAAATATTGTTTATTATTTGTAGAATATATATTTTACAGCCTACCCCCATCCAAAAACTCCATTAGCTACCTTACCATTATCTTATGCTCGGAGTTATGATAGATTTAAAAATTTAACATTCAATCAGTCCTAGGTGTGATTTTCAAGATTATGAAAAAAAATGCTAATCTTTTCACAGACCCATTTTCAATTTCTCTGCAAGACGTTAATTGTTACTCACCTGAAATCGAAATTATTGACCTACAGCACCCTACTACACTGAAAAGCGAACATAAGGAACTTATTTCAACTGCAAGTGATCTGAATTATTTTGAATTTCAAAAATTAATTCTCCAAATTTACACGATTTGGCTGCCAGATATTGCTGTAGGGGGGTTTGGATCAACATATGTTTCTGAACAAATGTTTTTTATGAACATAATAAAGGCAAAATTATGTTCAAAATTAGCGGTTATGCACTTAAAACAACATCATTTTATTAATATCTTCAAGAGTAAAGTAGCACTAATATAAATTACTTGGTAAAAAAATTATTAATAATAAAACCCACAAGTTTGTACTTTTATCATATTTATTATATTTTAAAATTGGAAATGACATGTGCAAAACTATTTTTTTCTCAGAAAGTGGCACTCTTCCCAAAAAGGTTGGCCACACTTGATCTAGACGATTCATAAATAGTTTGCATAGAAAAACAAATTTTGTTGTATATACTAATATGCAGTTTGTATATTTCAATAGAAAATACTTTAAATATTTGTTTTACCTTATTCATTTATATAAAAGTACACAAAAAGAATTAACAGCTGCCAGACTTACTATCTGATGTAGAACATTGATTTTAATGTTTTTAGAAGTTAAATTATAGACTATTTATAAAGGTTAAAACTTACTAAGGAACTATTGTGGAATATATTTTCTAATATGGTGATATTTTATATGTACAATAAATAATTTAAAATATATTATTCATACAAGAAAATGTAGAACTATATCTATACAAAAAATCTTGGGGGACTACAAATGTACTGAGGTTTTATAGGAATACACAATGCACTGTGAGAAACATATGTTTAATTAAAAATTTTACGTCTACCTTCAAAAATTCAACTACAAAAAAAAAAAAGAAAACTTCAATTCACGGTTAAATTAGAAAATAACTTGATAGCTAATTTATCTTCAGAACTTCATAAAATTACAAGACAATCACGAAGCAAAACTTGATGATCAGATTGTTGGATGACAATAAATTCAAAACAAATAGTTATCATGGGAAAGGAGCAAAATGATGCAAAAAAGAATTCAAATTAAATGGTATTGTGACTTATAAGAGATTATCATGCATTTAGCCCAGGTGCACACATATTTCGCGTAAAATAAATGCAAATGTAAATATAAACATAAACATTACAGTGCGCATGCGCAGAAACGTATTTCGTCACCAAGCTGCGAGGGGGTGCCAACCTCGCCAAGAGGTTCTGAATCCATGACTGTTTCATAAGTCGCTTCCCGGCCGATGCACAATGAAGAAAAAACCCTAGCGCAACAAGCTAATTAACTATATCTAAAGGTTCAAAGAACGGACACTGCTGCTAATTAAATCACTCTACGCAGTTAAGTTTAAAAATATTTAATAAATATAAATCAATAATGTGGCCGATTAATCGATCCGATACGAATTACATGTTGCTAGCACAAGGACAAACAAAGAAGTGCGATGGCTATAATAATTAAAAATGATTTCGTCATGATGGAGAGCAGCTCCCTCTTGTGTTCATGCAGGCTTACATATGTTGAGCCATTTTCTACAATTATGTTATTTATTTATAACTATTTTTGTTGTTTATTTATATCTATTCTTATGTTACTTATTTATAATTACTACTGAATTATATTATATGATTATTATTTCTGATAACTGTTATTACATCGTACTATATGAATATTGTATGTAATTAAGATAAAATAATATTATAAGATTATTATACGCTGCTTATAATACTATTATTAGTACATGTTACTTTTTATTACATAATATTGATATTCATTATTCATTTTTATTGATCTAGGTTATTATCAATCTCTTCCTATATGCTTTATTTGAAATACATTTCAATGTATTTCAAAACAATCTTTTAAAATTATTGTGTATCATTAAATTACCAATCCAGCAACAAGAAGCGCTGCTTGGCGCTATTACCCCCGATATCAAATTAGTTCCTTTAATTTTTTAAGATCCACTGTTCCTAGCTCTACTGGTTAGTTAGTTTTTCACATTTTAATGTTAGAAGTGTAGAACTTAAGATAGGAAAACACAGGTTATGGGCCCAGTCAGAGCTAAATTCTTTTTGAGAGCTGTGGAGGTGAAGATATTTTCATGACGGACTTTGAAAAATTTTGATTCGAGTTTTTCTTAATTTAAAATGCGGATTTATTGAACTTTAAGTTTTACCATGGAGTTTGCGGACTTGCTGTTTAAGTGAACCTTTATTTAACTATTTCGTCAAGTGCACCTCGCCAGAAGTTATGCTGATTCCAGTTTGCCACTATCTCTAGTTTTTTCTAGAAGTTCTAATCGACGGGGGCCGTATCCAGATGGATGTCGTACAATGTGTCACCCTACTGACAGCGTCTAACTGAGAGGTATAGAAAGTGGAAGCCAGAGTCAGCTTCATGCATTACGGTGCATGGGAGTTCATCGAAAAAGGGAAAGAAAGAAGGCCTGAAGAAGAAGCGAAACTGTCTTGGAGAGATCAGTGTGATTGTGAGACTATCAGTGTGAGGAAAGACCTTGCTTTCACTCTTATATATTAGAGTGTTTCAAATGAGTTCAAGCCTCTGATTTCCGGCACTACGGGTGGTGCGGAAGCATGGAAAATTCTGCGGGAGCATTTTGAGCCAACTACGAGAGCAAGGATTATGCAATTACTCGACGAATTCTTTGGTACTAGATACGTTCCTGGCGAAAATCTTGGTTTGTTTATTTGACGTGCCAAACGTTTAAGGGAAGTTGGACATGGTTTACCTCCACTCTACCAAGGCTACCAGATGATAAGGAGTCTTCCTGGCGATTTCCGGTCAACAGTACAAGCCATCTACCGATGGAGCGATAAGGATTTCGTGCCAGATAAAATTGAAGCCGAATTGTTACTGGAAGAAAATCGTCTTGGCGTTGTAAAAAAGGACTTGGAAGATGTAAATACTTTTGCTTTTTATGACAAAGTAAAACGCAAGATAAAGAAGCAAAAGTCACAATTTAAGTCTAAAAATTTCGATGTGTTAATTATAATTCAGGTATTAAATCTTCTAATCAAGTTGTTAAAAGTTCTAATGTAGTTAGTAAGAGTAGAAAAATAGGGCCTTGCTATTTTTGTAATGCATATTGTCACCTGGTTTCAAATTGTAAACTAAAGATAAATAGTGAAAGTAAGAAATTTAATAATGAAAATAAGAATTGTAAAGAAGCATTTAATTTAGAGCAAAAAATAACTTTTTCTGAGCCAGACTAATTTGATAGAACTTGAGGCTAATAATTCAGACTTTAAGTTTGATAAAGCTAGCTGGGATTTTGACACTGCCGCGACTGCACACTTCTGCAATAATAGTAATTTGTTTTTAACATTTGAACCAGTAAAGAATATGCAGATGTCACTTGCTGTGGGTGAGAAAGATAGTCCAGTCGAGGGAAAAGGGATAGTTCATTTTTTTGTTAAAAGGAAGAATGGTATCTTTAATGAAATAATTTTAAAGGATGTTTTGTATAATCCTAAACTACGTAGAAACCTTCTTTCTGGGAAAACTAGAAAAAAACTAGAAAAAAAGGTGTTAAATTTATAGGTAATAATGCAAAAATTTTAGTGTACGATAAGAACTGGAATAATTTGTTTTTTGCTTGTTGATATAATGACTTATATTTTTTAAAACCCTCTAAGTGTATATGTAATGGGAACAGCAGATCGGTTAATGTGACAGCAAATCAGATAGAAAAACATGACATTAATGAGTTGTGGTGTAAGATTGTGCCATGTAAATAATGTGTATGTAGTTGCTACTAGTAAAAATAAAAGTGTTCATGGTTTACCTGAGCTGTCTGGATTGACCGAAAACTGCATACCATGCAAAATTGCTAAATCTAGACGAGTATCTTTTAAACCTATTGGTAAAATAAGGTCAAAACAGGCCCTAGAGCTGTTGCATATGGATCTTTGTGGTCCCTTACCAGTAGCATCACATGGGGGTAATAGGTATTTTCTTTCAATAATAGATGACTACTATCGAAAAGTCATGGTTTTTACTTTGAAAAACAAGTTGGATGTTTTTCAGACTTTTGTTAGGTTTCAGAGAAGGGCTGAAAGACTTTTGAACAAAAAGGTAATTTCAGTAAGGACCGATCGAGGACTCAAGTTTTGTAGTGGTGAATTTAAGGCTTTTTTGGAAGGTCTAGGTATAGACCATGAAAAATCAAACTCTTATTCCCCCGAGATGAATACAGTAGCCTAAAGATATAACTTAACGGCTTTGGACGGAATCAAAACTCTATTAAAAGCAAGTGGGTTAAGTCAAAAGTTTTGGGCAGAGCTTTGCTCTGTTTTTCTTACACCTGGAAAAGGGTTTGCCGTAAAGGATGTAAGAAAACCCCATTTGAGTTATATGGTGGAAAGAGACCCTCAGTTTCCCATATAAAAAGGTTCGGTTGCTTAGCGTTTGTTGGTGTCCCTAAACAACTCAGGAAAAAACTCGATATGTGAGCGAAACTGGGAATAATGTTAGGGCACTGAGCACTAAGGGGTATAGAATCTGGCTGATAGGGGAACACAAGGTAGCAGAGAATATCAACATAAGATTTGATGAAGGGAAAAGAGGAGTGGACTCTGAGAAGACTTTTACAGGACCAGTGAGAAATTATTTTTTGAAGTATTTCCCAGAAGATGGTGATATATTTTCTGCGGTTGGTGACCGAGCTGATCATCCGGAAGCTGACAGCGAGAGGGATATCAGACCAGGTAGTGCTGGTTCAGAAAGTCAAACCGGAAGGACACATACTCTTGGGCCGTGTGCTTCAATTCCTTGGATACGTAAACCAGTTGAAAGGAAGGATAGGTCTCGAACGGATATTTATTATTTTGTTGAGGGTAGCAATGTAAGGCTGAGGTCATTTAATAAGGTACAGAAATACTGCAAAGATAACAATATAGGTTACGAACAGAATTTATTTAACTTCAGTGGTAAGAACAGCTCATCAGGGAAAGTTACAGACTTACTGAATTTCCCATTAAAGGAAGAAACAAACCTTGCTGAGGTTCGAATCCCAAAAACTTATAGAGAGGCTACCAGAACACCTGAGGCAGCGGATTGGGAAGGTGCGATGGATAAAGAAATGCAGGTCATGTATGACCGCAAAGTCTGGAACATCGTAGAGCCAACCAAGGAAGCTAAGGTTCTGGGATGTAGGTGGGTCTATTCACTTAAGCGTAATGAGTAAAATGAAATAGTGAGATATAAGGCTTGTCTCGTTGCTCAGGGATTCAAACAAGTGAAAGGTGAAAATTATGATGAGGTGTTTAATCCAGTTGTCAATTTTTCCAATTATAAGACTATTCTTTGCAATTTTTTTTGTTTTTTCAAATGGTTTCATACACAGTTGGATGTGAATAATGCTTATCTATATGCTAGATTAGACAAAGTAATCTATATGCAACAACCAGAGGGTTATGTGAATGAGACCAATAAAGTATGTAAATTAAACAAAGCATTGTATGGTCTTCATCAAAATGGTCACCAATGGTATTTTGAAATAGATGATGTACTGTCTAATTTAGGTTTTCAAAAAGTTTGAGGTGTAACTGTGTATATGTTTATCAGTGTAGACTAATTCTTTTGTTGTATGTAGATGACATAGTGATGTTTGGAGAGACCAAGAAGGACTTGGATAATGGTATAACACTTTTAAAGGGACATTTTGACTTGAAAGTATTAGGGAAAACCAAGAAACTATTAGGTATTGAGTTTGAAGAGACAAAGGAAAAAAATTACATTCACCAAAGCTCATACATACAAAAATTATGTAAGCAATATGAAAGATTTAAATTTCCAGTAAGTTTTCTCCCAATTCCTAAGGGTCTTGTGTTATCCAAATTGGATTGTCCAAGTACCCTTGCAGAGATAAATGAAATGACTAAATATCCATACAGAAACTTAATTGGTAATCTAAGTTTTATCGCTGCAAGGACAAGACCAGACATAATATATGTCAATTTATTGTCCCAGATTCAGTCCAATCCTGGAATCAAACATTGGAACAGTTTGCTAAAATTATTAGGTTACTTAAAGTACACGTATCGCTATAAGTTGGAATTATCAAAAATAAGTAATTTAAATTTAACTTGTTATTCAGACTCGGATTATGCAGCCTCGGATTATGACCGGGTTTCTATAAGTGGATACATTTTGTTGGTGGATGAAACTCCTATTTCTTGGAGAACTTTCAAACAAAAATGTATAAGTTTATCCAATATGGAAGCACTCTAACAGAAGAAGCAAAAGAACTGATTTAGCTAAAGGATGTCTTAGAAAATGAGACTTTAAAATTAGAATTAAATGATTGCTTTTGTGCGATAATCAGGCTGCCATTTCTTTTTCAAACTCTCCTTTTGAAAATCATAAGACTAAACATATTTATGTTAGGTACCTATTTATAAGAAATATAGTATACGATAAATTTTTTGAATTAAAATATGTTACGAGTAAGTTAAATTTATCCGACCCATTTACAAAACCACACGTTAAAGAAGCATTGAATAAATTTTGTAGTAAAATTTTTGATGTGTAAATTTTCAAATGTTAAATGCTAATATATTTTTCTTTTTGCAGCATTTGGTTTTATTGAGGTCAGACTGGATGATGGAGTAATGTTCCCCACAGGGTGGTGCGTGAACCGTGTTTAGGTTCCATAGATGAGTACGAGCAGCCCTCGGTAGCGGCTCGGAGGGGGTGAAAATGTAATTTGCCACAGTGCTCATCTGGGGGATTCGGGCACAGGGAGCACATCATTCCAGCCAAATTGTCACAGGAGATGTTATTGTTTTTGTCCGTAAGCCCCATTATGTGATTGGAAGCTCCTCTAGGTCCACCATCTTCTAGTCTGCCTTCAATAAAGTTTTCAGCTGCACAGTTTCTGATTTTTGAGAATTAGTTTAAATTCTTTTCTCAAGTATATTGGACTCTAGAAATATTTTTCATTGATAAAATATTATTCATGTTTATATTATGTAATTTATCTGTATATTTTGTTAAGTGTGATATCCTGGAACACGCTGACAAGGGGGCCGCTTGTTGTATGTCATAGCTAAATTCTAAGCATAGTTTCACAAGTTGTGGATAACTTACATGACATTCCAATGTTGTCAGTAATCCAGGAATATAGTATTACTTGAACGGCAAGCGATGTGGGCGTTTCAAAATGTGCCGCCATTAACGAAATGTAAACAAATCCGAGTGGAGTTGAGAAACAGCTTTTGCTGATGGCAGCTGTGCATTAAAGATCCGGTTGTGCTTGTGACGTCACGGTTCTATCTGGCCACTTGGGAGTTTTCTTAATAGTTTGTATTGCTTGTTGTGGAAGTAATACAATATGCTAATTGTATTAATGTATAAATGCTGATTGCTACTGTTGTGTAATCGGTAGCAGTTGGGTGTTTCTCAGCAAGTAGCTGACTCCATACTGTGCTCAAATGTTTTTGAGCAAGGTGCTCAGTTAGAGTGTATTCAACCGTTTTTCATTTTTAAAATTTCACTGTAGATTTCATCCTTTTGCATCGTCTTTAATAAAACATTTTGTTTAAGAAATTCTCGTCTTTTTCATGAAAAAGTTCTCCACATCCGTTATTTAATTTTTTAAGATCCACTGTTCATAGCTCTACTGGTTAGTTAGTTTTTCACACTTTAATGTTAGAAGTGTAGAACTTAAGATAGGAAAACATAACGGATGTCTTCGTCAGGACAGTGCGGCGAAATGAGGATTTCGTTATGGTAACAGAAGACCGACTCAAAGTCATTTTTAACAGCACGCTTTCTTCTGCTCTCTTAACCATATCAATTGGACCTTAGACGACTGGAGAACTTTGGCTTTGTCAGATGAATTACGATTCTAGTTAATAAGAACTGTTTATATATATATAGGGTTCGGGAGAGGCATAGACTCCTTGAAGCTATGGAACCAAGTTCCCAATAAAACACCGTGAAAACTGGTAGGGGCTCCATAATAGTGGGGATTGCTTTTACCTGGAATAGATTAGGTCAGTGATTCTCAAATTTTTACTATTTTCGACCCAATTTTTAATCGTAATTTTCATTGCACCCCCTTCTATGTAATAACGTTATATTGAATGCAATAATAATGTACTTTGACCCTAAAGCTACAATAAGATTTTAATTATACACCATAGGAAATTTTAAGGTAAATATTGAATTATGAATATAATTTTGTGCATGATAAGCCCATGGTAGTAATTTGTAATTGTAAAGCTTGTTCTAACTTAGCATTGATAAATTAATTATAAATGTATCAGTATTGCACAATATATTTAATAAGTGTTATGTATCAGTATAAATGTGCATTTTATTTTTTATTATATCAGAATATATTTTGTTTTGCTTCCTTGCAGTAAATTTATAATTTTTAAAATCTTTTATTTGCAACTTTTTGATATGCCTTTTTCCTCACGTAGGATTATCTTGCCCCCTAGGGGGGCACGCTCTACAGTTTGAGAAACGCTAGACTAGATCCTCTGGTCTAACTGAACCGATCATTGACACGAAAGGATTTGTTCTGCTGCTTGGAAACTATTTTAGCCATACGTGGACTTCATAACATCCAAAAAGAAAGATGAGATTAATATGGATAACAATAAGGTATGTCAGCGAAGCTACATTTGTTCGCAATTGGTTGTAAGAAAATTCTGGGGAAATTTCAGCGAATAATTTAGTTCCCTTGATCTTTCGATATGAATGTCCAGTAACCATTTAATCAATATAATGGAGAGGTTAATTCGAGCACAAAATCATGCACCAGTAACTCTTTCACAATTATGGACGACTTTAGAGACAGCATGGCCAAATGCTTATGTAGGGGACTTCCAAAGGCGTATTGAGCCTATTACACGTTGCGTTACTGCATTTTATAGGTTAAAAAGATGTATAACATATTAGGAAGTTTCCAGTGAATTTTAACACCTCAGCATATATCTGCGTTAGGAAAAGTTTCTATTTTTAAAGACCAATTCTTTAAATACTCATAAGATAAAAACATACACAGATGAAAACTTTATTTAATTATTCGAACTAATATTGAGGTCACTGAATACTAGTGACTGAATCATCTTGTTAAAACATTATAATTGGAAAATATATCTCCAAACTTTTAAACTTCTTGATTTAATTTTTTTAAGATTAAATAGAAAAGTGTATTATCGAAACAGGCAAAGCGATATTAAGATTTTTCAAGTTATAATTATATAAACAATATGGCATACTTTTTTTATATTCAGATACGCACCTATCTGTAGTGATAATCATCAGCATGAAAATAGACGCCTCGCTGCTTAGAGTGCACAAAATTCCAGCTAACGAACACTTCCAACTGTGACGCCAACTTGCGTCGTGATGAATGTATTCTCCGCGATATGCTGCATCATGTCCAGCAATGACGAAGAGGTACAGACTCATCAAGAAATCAGCTATAGCTAAATGCTGTGATAGAAAAAAAAAATAATTAAAAGATTTACTTTAAGTAAAATCCGAAGTGAACATTCATGTAACTACATTTCATCTAAGAAGGATGTTCCGAAAGTAAGTTTTGTCGACTTTATTCCTGAAACTACTTTTAACGGATTTATGAACTATGCATTTTGTTATATTTTCTGACATAATGGAAACCGACAATGAGACATTTATTGCAGCGTTCAGTCACTCTGAAGGAACCCCGCAGGTAAATTTGGCGCCCTGTAATGAAAGGAATTCTCACACAGCCTGCCATGTTCTTTTAATTGGGGGATGTGAATAGAGGAGAGTATAAGCCTTCATCCACCGCCCTTCACAAATAATGCATTATCAGCGACTAACATTTGACAAGACATGACCTATTCACCATACACGTTCATTGATAACACACATGCTAGTCCATCGCAAACACGCATTCCAGAAAAAAGAAATGGAAGAATGGAACTTCCATTTGAAGCACATGTCTGCCTGCCATCGTGATTTGTACCCGAATAACCTCGAGTACGCAGGTCTTCCACTACTCTCTTTTCTTTGGCACTCTACAGATGTGCCAGTCCTCTTCCGCAGAAACCAGTAACGGATGCGGATTCTTATGGTGATTGTTTGTTTCGCTTAAAGTTCCACCCTCGTAATGCAGATTTTGTAGATGTAACATAAACATACTCAAAAAGTAGGGATTAGAGTTTAAACAAAAAGGAAAGATTTAAGTCAATAAGAATGCTCAAACATCTAACTTTTATACTAGCAAGTATCACAGAGCCATTTAGAGAATTCTCATGCTACAGATTGTTTCAAACAGAAATGTAATATTTTAAACCACATTGAAATATATTTTGTTATTGTCATTTTTAAAGCAACCTGAATAAAAACAGCATGGGTTATATGCTAAACTCCGACCTTTTTTTCCTAAATGTGAAATGTTAATTTGATATACTTAAAAAAACTATTTATTAATTAATAATCTAAATTACTCTGACCTCTCCATTTAAACATTTCTAGAACTTAGTTAGCCAGTGTATCTATTCTTCTCAAACTGAAGAAGTACTCTCCATTTCACGATATCCACTCTAACGGATCCTATCACATGTTAACTTAAATGGCAATGAGGCGTTGGCAGACTGAGCAAAGAGGGTAGTGAGAATGAAACGGTCACTTACTCTTCGCTTATTTATCGAGAACAGTACTGAAATGAAAGATCTAAATTCAATTTATTATGTCGTATTCTTTCTACGCATCAATGGTACACAGGAACATCTAGATTTTTTCTGGAAATCAAATGTGACCGTGGCTCCCAGAATAACTAGTGGCTAGTATAACAAATAGCCTCCTTAAATGTTCTATGAAAGAGGCAGAATTTCCTACCCTCCTATTATTATAAACTATTTAGTGGTCGGATACCTTCTGGAGTTGAACTGACTTCTTTCTGTCAGATCTTTCAACAATAAAGAACAAAAAAATTCAGTTAGCGCGTTCTATAATGTACATTGAATCAAAAGTGAAAATAATTAAATCTTGTATTTACTTTCAGTTAATATTACGCACCTTTATATAAAAGGAATGAACTCTGTTTGTTTCTTTCTGCAAAGCCCGGCCAATGATGACACAAATATTTCCTAAACCAGCCAAACCAGCTACAAGCCAGACACATATTCTAAGAATCATATTATCCAGAAGATGGCTGAGAGAGCTTATTCCATCACTTTTGGGCTCGCACACTCGCACGCGGTGGGCGTATGAACAGAAATGAAAACTGGAGAAATATCTAAAAAAAAAAAAATTTTTTTTCAGAATTGCGTGTATCGAATTGATGAGCAATTGGTACATTCTATAAAACCTTAAACAGCCATGATAAAAGTTTAAAGTTTAATCGTAAGAAGGATTTTAAGGCATCCCACTATGTTCATAACAGGGATTTTGTAAATGCGTATAAATAAAGGAATGTTATATATATATATATATAGCATCACCTGAGTTAGGACATGCATATAAAAATTGTATTAAGAATATTTTTACAATAAAAAATATTTAAAAGCAATTTTTTTGTTGCTAAAAGTGATGATAGAATGACATATTCAAAATATTCTCTTATCAAAAATGTTTATATAATAACAATGTTCCGTGACATGTATAAGAAAGTAAAGAGTCCTCTCTATATATAGCACTCATAGTGTATTCAGTGTATCCTTAAACTCCAACGAGTGAAATTTCGAGTCGTGCGAGCAGAGCTAAACAAACTCCAGTCCACTCCCAATTGTGTGAGATTCCATATTTGAGTATTTTCTTTCTGACAAATAATATTTATCCAATATATAGCTCGGACTTTTTGCTAATTGGCCTGCTCTTCAAACTTATAACTTATAAAATCCCTCCCCCACTTATCATGCTTCTAAATTCCTATATCAGAGACAGAACTTTCTCTGTCAAAATTAACCGCACGCTTTCCCAAAACAAACCTATCCAGGCCGGAATAGCTCAAGGTTCAATCCTTGGCCCGATACTCTTTAATCTCTATGTTAATGATATAATTAAAAGTACTAGCACCATGCTTTGCATGTATGCAGATGATACAGCTATATTGAGCAGACACAGAAATCTAAACGCATTAACTGCAAACATCAATGAACACTTAGCTCACCTTGAAATTTGGTTCTCCGTATGGAAAATCGCAATTAATACCTCCAAGACTGAAGCAGTATTCTTCTCCCAAAGAGTTCCACCCCCCGAAATCACCCTTCAAAATCAAAGAATCCCCTGGTCTCAACATACCAAATACCTTGGTGTTATCATTGATAAAACGCTCACGTTCCGACAACACATCACACACGTTAGAAATAACTTTAAAAACGCTTCGCGTAATCTCTATTCCCTAATAGGTAGAAAGTCTAAATTAAATAGACGTAATAAACTGCTTATCTACACTCTGATCTTAAAACTCCTCCTTACCTACGCATCTCCAGTCTGGGGACATGCAGCAAAAACCAATATAAATTCCATTGAAAGCTCCCAAAGTATTATATTAAGACAAATTCTCGATGCCCACTGGTACATGAGAAATACTGATATCAGAGCTCCATGTAATATCCCCACAATTAGGCAGACCATCCGTAAACTAGCTACCAAATTCTTTAATAATATAGACGGGCATGAAAACCCGTCTATACGCGATATATTCCTAATTATTACTCTCATTTTTCTGTTAGAAGACCAAGAGATGTCTTGGTAAACCCTGATTTCGATTAAATTCTCTATTTTCTAAAAACTTTTTCTTTTTCCTCCTGCATCTCGACTCAGTCGATTCGCAGTTATTCCCTGATTGGCTCCCCAACTTCTCAAATCTATATATACCCTATTAGCTGAACTTTTGGTTCGGCCAATAGGAACGCTCCCTCTTCCCTTCAAGTTCTGATCTCCACCTCCTAAAACTTTTCCCGCTCTTTTTTGATTGACAGTTCCTTGCTGCATCCAGATTGGACAGGCACAGCTCCACCCACTTTCAGATTTCTCCAACTACTGATTTGCTAGCTCTTAAAAGAGCTTTTTCCTTTTAATTTTTTAATGTTCTCTTTTTTAATTTAATTTTTCCTTATTTTTAATTATCCTTTTAAAATGGGCAATGGTATAACTCTTCACAGTCATCTTTAAATTCCAGGATAGGAGATTAGAGTCCGACAGGACTAAGTGCTCCAAAAATATACCCGAACGGATACTTTTTGCTAATGTTGGACAAAGGGTTTTGAAATATGCTGTTTATAGAAGTGGATTAATTCATATTTTGACATAACAGAGAAGAGAAGTTTTAGCAAAAAACATTTGGACAAGGGGTTTTCCAACATGTGAACTTTTCAAAACTCCTAGTTTCATACTCTGTAGTCCTAGATATATATAAAATACATAAAATCTGTAAAAATATCTCTGTGTAAAATATATAAAAAAAAATAGTATAGAAACATTTTTTATAAAAATCAACTGCCTAATTTGTTACCAAAAATTGTATTTAAATAATTTTTTACTATAATAATATTCTGTGAAAAGAGTTTTATACGTATATTCTGACACAAAATATGATTAAAAACAGTCATTTATACACTTTTGTAAGGTCACGGCTTCGGACATAAATAAAGGAAATCATGTTTTTAATAATGAATATGCTAGGTATGTTATAAATGTTTTTTTTTTTATTTCTAATGGCAAATTATGAAAATTTATTAACAGAGTTCATCAATCTACCTAGTACATCACCGAAAGCTGGTATTTCTTTTTCATGCGGAACCATAATGGCGGATATCGATAGCCGAAGGTAATTTTGATGCCCAGTTTCCTCCCTAGATGGAGCAGCTGACGCCAACCTGTATATTTAGAATTAATTTTTCCTAGATCTCCACTAGGGAGTTTTTATATGCCGTACAATTATACGACATGGGTGCTGTCGATTTTCTGCATCATGAAAATCCACGGTCTTGGGCCGTGATCGAACCCACAACCTTGGGTATAGAAGGCCAGTGACAAGCCACCCAGCCGACTATGTTTTAAATGCAGTTTTTTAAATAAATCCAAAAATACAGTGTTTCTTAAAATGGGATGATGAAAGGATAACTTAAGCTCTTTTATCATATAATAAAATATGAAAAAATTGAAGTGTAATCAAGAAAGAGAATGTGCATACAAGTGGTAAGATTTTTTATTTAAAGGATCTCAAAAATATGTGTCCGAGATGCTGAATTTCTTTGTTTTTAATTCTTTGTTCTGACTTGGTAGGTGGCAGCATACTATGTAGCATATGAATGTAATAAAAATTTAACATCATTTTTAAATTAAACTAACTAAACAGACCAAAAGAAAATACAATGTGTATTTCTGTTATTACTAAGTGTCCGGGACAGAATCTGCATGATATAATCAGAATCAAAACTTAGTAACCGAGATGTAATTTTTAAACTGAATTAAGATAGAAATAGTATACTACATTCAATTTTTTTTAATGTAACATTTTCATCGTGGGAAAAATATAATGCACATTTTTTTATTACTCACAATATAAATGTTTTTTAAGACTTATGTTATATTTCTCTTGAAAAAGTTACAGCATGTATTATTTTTATGAACTCGCTGAAAAAACATTCATTTTATATGTATTATAAATAATTCATTAACATTCATTTAACATTCATTAATAAACATTCATTTTATCTGTATTGTATCTGTATTATCTGTCGCGGTATCGTTTAATTTTGAACAAAATTTAGATTTTGGTAAATTGCTTTTAAAATTACACATTTTTTTGTTACTGATGCTTTCTTTATAGAATATACTATAAATGAAACTTTTAAAAAATTCTTAAAACAACGCCCCCCCCCCCTGATATTTTTAAAATGTTGTGCTTCATTACTGAATTAATTTTTCTTTTACAACCTGCAATTAAGAAATTGGGTGTGAGAGGGTTCAAATAAGAAACAGGCATTTCTCAAGTTAACTACTTTTATTTAGCCTTTAATACTTATGAGAATCAATGAGAATGCACACTAATAACTAAACACGAGGAGTAATAAAAATTTTATTAGAAATAAAAAACACTTATTTATCCTCTTGAAAGCTTTGCTGCTAACCTGTTTAATCGTGAGCTCTAAGGCAAATAGCTTCCCTTTCTCTGAATCCTTCCTTCTGGAATTAATATTACGAAGTGCGACCACCGGTTGCTCACAATATGCTTTTCGCTTAGAATCAATTTCCAAGCATCACCATGCCTACTCCATGACTAGCACTTAAATAGAAGTTGGCATTTACATAAAATCCTCTTTACGGAAAGCGGTTTACAACTAAAATCACAATTAAAAAAAATATTTTCCCCAAAAGTATTGTCGAAGCCCGAATAGAACCCGTTGCAAATTGATACATGGAATCGTCATTACATAGGCTTGAATCTTTTGTAGATAATGAATGAATTTTTTGAATTAGTTAAATGAAAAAAAAAATAACTATGAATAAGTATAAAAAAATTGAAGGAGTTTTGTAATTGTCTAGTATTAAAACTTTGTAATTACTATTACTGTAAAATACACTCCTTAAAAGTGAGATTGCAATACCCATAAATAATGCATGTAGCGACGTGTAAATCTCAGGTGTGACAGCAATGAGATGGATATGGACATGATTAAATCTGAGCATACATCTGAAAACGTGGAACTGACATTCGGGCTACAAAGGCTATACACTTTATTTTCTCATAAACATCATCGAATGTTTTGTGTAGCATTTGCGACATTCGAAAGAAATGCAGAAAATGAATCTGAGGGTCGCTGATCACATTACCATCAGTTAACGATAGCTGAACGTGACCGTATTATTGATCTGTTCTAACTTGGTTTGTGCTGCTGCTCACAATAGCAACTCATGTTGGGCACAACGTAAGTATCACCCAACATTGCGTAGCACAATTGATTCAGGAGGCATGCACCCGTAGAGGAAATGGGGCTCACATATGCACGTCAAAGTACAGAGACCGGTGTATTCGCCAGGAATATTCAAGATCCTTTCTCCAAGGCACGTTAAATCCGAAGTCGGTTGCCTCTAGGAGCAGGTTGATTTGTGTCCACCCAAACCATATGCAACACGATTACTTGCACGGGTACCAGCAACAGGTGTACCATTGACCACTAGAGCTAGAGGGGTACACACAGGGCTAGAGGTCTGACGTGGTGTCACTGTCATCGTGCCCACCCCATTGAATGGAATCGGGTTTTGTTCATGAGTGTGAATCTCGTTTCTGTTTCTGTAAAAATAACGGCTTTCGACAGGGAAAATACTACAAACCAACCTATTTCACCTTGCGTCCAACTGGTCTTACACCGGGCATCATGGTCTGGAGTGCCATAATGCTTAATCTCAGGAAGCCTCTGGTACACATTGGCACCGTTTGACAGCTGACATGTTGTGGAGTTTGTTGTTCAGCCCTGGATGCAGGGCACACCCAACAGGGTATTCAAGCAAGACAATGCTGTTTCGCATGTCCCACGGTGAACTCCTAATGGCTGTCTGAATTTAACATCCTTCCCTTTGATGGCAAATTCTTTAGATCTGAATCCTATCGAACATCAATGAAATCTCATTGGACATGACATGAACCGAGGACCAGTAGCACAAACCGAGGATGATCTGCACACACCAGTGGATGTTGCTTGGTAGCGAATACCTCACGCATTCATCACTGGACTAATTGTTAGGATACGCGCCAGATTGAGATCTGTATGGCTATTTGAGGTAGCATATTAGATAATGAATTAGTTTGAAGCATATTAGATAATGAATACATTTGGTTATAATGATTTTATTTGTTTTTTAATTTCATTTGAAAATCCACCTCACTATCACTCCCAAGACTTGCATAATGCTACGGGCATTATTTCTTGGTGCTGCATTTTTAGATCTGAGGTGTGTAAAAAAAGTACAAATTATTTGTACCGCTGCACACATAAGAATCCCGAAAAAATTGTATGCTTGATCATCCGTATTTCAAAAACTGCATGTAACTACAGTAAAAAGAATAAATATTGTTATTAAATAGTTTTATCGCAACATAAGTTATTTTTAATACACATAAATGCTCTGGTCATTTAATTCAGCATTTTGAACTTTTTTCCCTACCCAGTCACAGAAGCGGATTAAGCGGGTGGCGGCTGCCAGAGTCCTCCAGCGTCAGCAGGGGCCCCAAACTTGATGCATTCCAGTTATAAATTATACGCACAAGAAAAAAAAACCTTGAATCGATATTGCAAACCCGATCCTTTCCATGGATTTGAGTCGTGTAGAAGGGCTAACTATCTCTCTTCTGTACATCTATATTGTTGCAATCTCTAAAATTTCTGCATGCTTTTTTTTGTTCGAATTTTGTTTTGAACATACGAATAATATTCAAGTCAAACCAATTCATTTTTAGTTCACAGCCGTGCTTATTTACTCTCGGATACATTTTACACCAAGGGTGCCGAATTCAAATACAAACTTGAGCCAGACTTAGGTGTGGGCCACAAAAAAAATCAATATTCACAGAAACGTAGATTTATGTCAAGTAAATTATAATAAACATATATAAAAGAACAAACAAAATTTAATGATTGCATCCTAACACCTGGCATTTCTTCTCTGCTGCTACTGTTTTCTATTTTGGGGTAATTTTGATATTTTATTATATATTATTTTGTGCCGATATACGTACTGGCTGGCCCACAAAAATATATGTTTATGGTCGTATTCTGCCCGTGGGGAGCGAGTCTTACACCCCTGTTTTATACTGATGGGGAAAAAATCATCCCAACACCAAGAAAAAATTACTGTCGCACATACAATGTGTCATACAAGTGCGACATAGCCATCCTGTGATGACTATGTCTAGTAGGATCCGCGTAGCTAGAGGTGTGGGATTATCTAAATGATGAGACATTTTGGATTCTTAACACAACTTTTATTAAGAATAACTTATATTACTTAATTCTAATTAACAACTTTCTTAAAGTGAGGTTAACACCCAATAAAACCTTATATTCAAGTCAGATCGCGCAACTAGATCACTTATCTTAATTATAATAAATTAACTGACTAATATAACTTCCTATACAAAATATTATCTTTTGTAGAGTCACCTTCCTTCATCGATTGAGGTAATATCTATTACGTAATTTTAGATGAGAAGATTCAGACTTTCTTAATCTTTGTTATAATTTAATTGAGATGAACGTATCCTTCTTCCAGAGCTGTAGGACGTCTAACACTTGTTCTGAACGATTCCCCACTAAGTTATCTCTAGGCTAGCCGCTATATCTCATCAAAGCTTCTATCCTTTTAAAGTATATCTCATTTGCATATTCGATCCGTTTTTCTTCTTGGTATTGGGTTGGAAACGTTTTGCCATTAATCGTGGCCGTCAAAGAACTTAGGAGTTATGTTAGAAGAAGGACACGAGAGACGTCACAACCCCCTCCAAGAAGAAAAACGTGATTTACTTAAGGGTTCTCAATGCCCTTAATAAATTACGTGCCTAAATTTTTATTTCTGAATCTCTACGCTTGTGACGTCTCTCGCGTCCTTCTTCTAACATAACTCCTATGTTCTTTGACGGCCACGATTAATGGCAAAACCTTTCCAACCCAATACCAAGAAGACAAACGGATAGAATATGTAAATGAGATATACTTTAAAAGGATAGAAGCTTTGATGAGAAGAAAGCGGCAAGTTTAGAGATAATTTAGTGTGGAATCATTCGGATTAAGAGTTAGATGTCTTATATTTCTGAAAGAAGGATACGTTCATATAAATTAAATTATAAAGAAGTCTGAATCTTCGTAGCTAAAATTAAGTTATAGGTATTTCCTCAATTGATGAAGGAAGGAGACTTGAAAAGGAAATTTTTTATGGGAAAAGAATGATCAGTTAATTTATTATAATAAAATAAATATCTAGTTGCGCATCTGATTGAATATAAGGTTTAATATGTTAACCTCACTTTAAAAAAGTTGTCAATTAGAATTAAGTAATATAAGTTATTTTTAATGAAAGTTATTAAAAAATCCAATATGTCTCATCATTTTGATAATCCCACACCTCTAGCTACGCGGATCTATGAATAGTCATCACAGGATAATATGTCCAATGGCGCCCGAACTATTTTTAATTCTGGGTTAGGTAATGCAAGTGGAGGTAACGTTCTACCTGAAATGTACTTTTCAGGGCCCGAGAACATTTTAGATTTCCCTAGAGTTAATCAAAAACCAAATACAGTTACTTGAAATCCCAAGTAATCCCTGTCATTTACATAAAAAGTCATCTCAGGGAAGGGCTCAAGATTGGTACTCAATATTTTGGGTCGGTGTTAGTGCAAAATACAGCCACGGATTTCGCGCAGCTCAAGGCTGAATTAGCGAAGGCTTTTCCACGGTCAAAATAAGAAAGAATTACAATCAAAATTTTATGCGTCACAGCAGGGAAGAAATCAGGAACCAACTGATTTCGTATATAATTTATTAAAAATCGAGAGAAGTTTAGAATTAGGAATGTCCCAGGCAGAGTTGGTGGATCATATTTTGGTTCGACTCGAACCACAGATCCAGGATTATGTGGAAGTGCGCAATCCACAGAACACGGTACAACTTTTGGAAGTCTTCGCTAAATTCGAAGAGAGGTATTCTTGCAAATTAAAAAGGGGTTCACAGAATGATAATATAGAAAGACGAGGTCAAAATGCGCATAGGATGCCTAATTTTGATGCTAATGGTAGAAACTGGAGGAATTCTGAAGTAGGACGTAGACCAAATAACGGTAGAAATGATTTTTTATGAGAATAGCCGTCAAAGTAATAGAGGGGTTCGGGGAGGAATAGATTTCAAAATAGTGATCAGAGATTCAACAAGGGGTTACCCCATTTCGAAATGAGCGAAATGATTTTAATAGAGGGACCGTAGAAATAGGGGTTCGAGTGGGAAAAATTTTAGTCGAGGCGATAGGGTGCAAAGGGGACGATTAAATATTGTAAAAGTTAAAAATCAATCTAAAAAGGTAGCGACAAGAGAAACAATTAAGCTTTCTCCGATATGTATATCACCCGTAGAACTTCCCCACGTTCCTATTTTATTAAATAACACATTTTTGAAAGCAGTATGGGACACCGGAGCAGATAAATCATTTATATCGGAAGAAGTATATAGAAAATATTTTTTTTTATAAGCAAATTAAAAATCGCGAGCCCCGGTAATAACAGCACAGGGTGCGAAATGCCAAAACATGGGGATTGTAGAATTGAATATTCGCATCAGAGATTTTGTAAGACCTTGGTTTTCTGTGTTGAGATTTAGAATACCCATGTAT
>BMAV01023682.1:0-24724 GCA_019973955.1 Trichonephila inaurata madagascariensis
TCGACTTACTTTTTTTTACTTTTGCATATTGTCTTATCAAAAAATTTAAAATTTATACACTCTTTTTGAGAACACTATTGGGTCATGGAAAAACTTCATAATAGTTCCCCACAATAAAACAGGATACTTTTAAAATGGTTTCTGGTTAAAAAGTTGTTTGTCATTCACAGAGTGCAGAACGATTTGATCGTTACAATCTATTGTTAATAGCATTGTTTGGGATCGGTCAAGTTAATAAGTTGGATTGGATAAGAGAAGTTAATTCCGTCTTGATGAAAATGAATAGTCGATTAAAAAGAGGACTTAATAATTGCTTCTTTGAACAGAAACATAAATTTTTCTTCCAAAAAGAAGATTAATCTTAGATGTAGGATTAAGTTATAAAGGAAGTATACATTTAACTAAATTGAAAGCAAAAGAAGACAAAGTTTTGTATGCTGCCGTTTTGTTCTTTGTTAAGTAAAATAATGGCTGGACTAGAGTAATTTAATTTTGAATAATGTGTTCATTAAATGTATTCATACGTGATACGATTAGGCAAATGGTTATTTAATGGACAATCATAACATTATGCATCTGATTGTAATATAGTAGCATTAAAAGCCATTTTTGTCATCTGTAATTGGAGTTGATGTATTTATGAGGCAATTTTGATCGCGAAATTGATTCTCTAAGATCTTTCCTTCTATTTTTCATTTAAGTGCAATTTAGTAATTTCCTTTTTACATAATCACTCATTTTTTTTAACGTTTTGATTATCAATACTTTTCAATCGCGGAAAAAGGAGACTATTCCATGGGATTTTATTTAAGCAGATACTTAGAATATTTGGAAGTTCTAAATTTCAAAATACTATTAGATTTCAATTTAACGAAACTGATAGAGAATGGAAAGTTAAGAAATGATCAAAGAACTTAAATAAAGAAGATTGACTAAGAATTAAGATTCGATTGATTAAACCGAATATTAAATTGTTGTAATATAGTTCTTTTCTTATAATATAGTTCTTCTAGCTAGTTGCTCTTTTCTAGAGAGTTTATGGAAAAGTGCACATCTATCCAAAAAAATGTTTACTGTTTAAAAAAGTATGCTTTTTATCCTATTTTGGGCGGATAATGAAGCAGGGCTGATAGTGCACGCCAGCATGGTGGTGGGTATAGAAGTTGGAAACGTAGGCTATCTTGGAACATATCCTTCTCATTCCTGTGACGAATAAAACATTCTATTTAACTGATTTACAAAAGGTGTGGTTATTAGCTTTCGAGACAAGGACGGCAGTATTTTGAAAGTTGCTTAGTGAGTGAACTATTTGCGTACTGCTTTGGTATAAAAGTTTGTCATCATTGGAATAATAGTAACATTGAAAATAAACGACGTGGAAACTGTAGTGCACTAACACCATTGATGGGAAAGACGAATGTTGCGATGCTTTTTTGAGGAGGATTCGCAAGTTGCATTTGAATAACTAACGTGCCTAATAAACCAGGATATTTCTAGGCATGTTTTCTAAGACGATATTACAGCAAATCATATTATGCACGAAGCTTTGAGCAGAAGGTTTGTTACTATGTACATATTGACGAAGCATTAGAAAACGTTTTAATTTTGGTGGCAAACTAGATACTGCATTGCTGGGGCAAAAGATTAGCATCTCCAACCAATTACGCTTCCTGCTCTATCGAAGGAATGAACGTTCATGTGTCAGATGAGAAACATCCGAAAACAAACACCCAACAGCCATTGCTAGAAGCACAAAATATGGTGCGATAATGCGGTGTATATTCTATTCTCCTGTACTTGGGAAAGTACATTCAATGGATTCCTTTGTATATCCATTGCTGCTAATTATGTACACTCATGCATGTTGCCTGTTTTTTCTCAGAAGGATGAGCTCTTTCAACAGAACAATGCCACGTACCATACTTCTACAACTGTCCAGATTAATTGAAGGAGCACAAAGAAGACTTCTAAGAGCTCCATTGGCTCCCGAATTCACTAAATCTTGAACTAAACCCAATAGAACACCTTTGAACTCATCTACATGTCCATGTTCGAAGCATCGATACACAACCATACTCTCTACCATGTGCGTCGGATGTACTGTGGAAACTTTCTGCAATATTATTAACACCCTACCCCCCCCTTTTGGGCTAAAATAACCACTAACCCGGATTTTAAAAAGGGTTTAAAAGGGGAATCAATCTGTATGTTTAATATGGGATTTGTTAAGATTTTTAACTTAAAAAGACCCCCAAGGTGTGCTCTCACAGTTTTTTGGGTAGAATTCTTTTTTCACAATAATCTCTCATTACAAATGAATTTCACTTTAATTGTAATTATACACTTAAAAAATTTTGATTTGGGAGGAATGAACATCTTTTAAATGGGTAGATTCTCATTAAAGCCGAATGATCCTTAATATTTTATTAGTAGCAATAGCGGTAAAATTAAGAATATAACAACAGTCTTGTATTTTTAAAATGTAGTTATAAACCAAATGAATCAGAATGTAGTTTAAATGCTCAGAGTATTAAAGAGATACTTGAACGTAATTGTGGATAAATTGGTTTCTATATTGAATCATTTGTCTACTTAACGATCACTAAAAAAAAAAATTCGTATTTTAATTTCAAATCAAATCAGACGAAGTGGACACTTGTATCAGACGTGGACCACCCAATCCCATACCCATGCTACATAAAAATAGATTTCCCGCCGCGACATTTTCTCATCACCCCTACCTGTTGGATGGATTGATTGTAACATCACTGACTACGCGCGCGCGGCGCGGTAACCAGGGGCCCACTATGATTCAACCAGGATAAGATTATCACATGTTATCTGTTGTTGTTGTGGCAAAGCCCCCTGTCGGGGTAGTCGAACGAGGCCCACGAAATTCATCGTGGCAAAAAAGGCTAAAATACCCTGTCGTTGGCCTGGCCTTGAGCACCTACATGACAGTACGGAATTTGCTCGGCAGATTCCCCAAAGGGACGATAAGGCGAACCCCTTCTCCACCTCCACAATTTTGCCATGGGGCTGGGGGGGAGGGGAAAAATTCTCCATAGTGGGTTCAGCCCCAAAAACTTTTGGGCCCCGTTTAGGGGACGTACTCCGTGTGAACTCGGGGGGATTTGGTGGCATCGGGCATCGAAAAAAGGCCTTCCGGTCCGGATGTTGTCTTGTTAACAATTTGAACTCGGGAAAAAAAAAAGTAATACAAATTTAAAATTTCGTATGCAAAATTTAAACTTATTCAAAAAAATCATTAGAGCAAAAAAGGGGATTTCTTTCAGTTCCCCTAAATCTAAGGCAAAGCAATAAATTTATCGTAGCTTACCTCGTGCCATGATCAGAGAACGAAAATGAAACTTGAATGCAATCCACAAGCTTCCTCATTATCTACTAGGAAACATCGGATCCCAATTAAATTTGATAGCAGAAGCCGTCACTATTTTCACTTTACCATTTTCATAGACTTGAACCTGAGAGCTATCAATTATTTTACGTGGGAAGCCTAGTGGTTAGAGCATCGGACTCCAGACCGGAAGGACTGGCCCGATGCCACCAAATACCCTCCGAGTGCACATGGAGTACGTGCTCGTTAAATCAGTGGGTCTGAAAGTCACGAAGTGCAGAGAACTGGAGAATATTTCCCTCCCTTTCAGTTCCATGCCACAATTGTGGAGGTGGAGATAGGTGGTGTCGCCATCTATCGTAATGTTCTATCGTCCCTTCGGGAGTTTTACCGAGCTAAATCGTACTGTCACCTGTTTGGTGCTCAAGGCCAACGACAGGCGTACTTCTTGCCCCTTGCCACGATGAATTTCGTGGGCCTCGATCTGACTGCGTCAGACAGGTGGCATTAGAAACAACAACAACACCGTCAGATTACAGTTGTGCAATTCAGTTGGCTATTCTTAATTATCTAGAAGTTCTTATGAAATCTTGAAGTTAGATCCCTATATTCTCTGCTCAATCTTAATTATACAAGCAACAAGTATGTATATAGCTTTAGAAAATAAATCTAAATTTAACTAAAAGTAAATATATTTACGATATATATTTGTAAGTTTAAAAAGTTCCGTAAATAAAAAAGGAAAATCTTTCTTGGAATTTTATTTTAAGTTAAAATAAAATTTCAAGAAGGATTTTCCTTTTTTAATGGAATTGGGAGAATGATTAACTTTCCTTGAAAAAATTTTTGGAAAGATGAATGCAATGTCATTTGCACCCCATTGTTTTGGCTATTGTTCTTATTTAAATTTTATTTTTGCAATATACTTATTAAATGTTGCTTTCCTTCATTTAACAAGGACAACAAAGACGCGGTAAATGATGATAAAGTTCGAATCATCATTAGCGGTTAGTTAAGTTTCTGATAAATTTCCAATAAAGGTAATGGGAAATTACCTCCATTTCACTTAACTTTTTTTCTTCTAGTACAAATACAGCATACTGTTCATTCGCTACAAAAGATAAACAATGCTTATTAAAGCGGATAGTATACTACGAATAAAATTTATGAGAAATATATCTGAGGAAAGAAATATGGAAAATAAACTGACAATCGAATGTTCTTTGAAATTCGCAAAGGATAGTAATTTTATTTGATTGTTCTTGACAACAAAAGGAATGAGTGGGGTGCAAAAAGATAAAAAAGGGAACATCTCTTTGTTTCATGCAAAAATAGCCCATACTTTCAGGATTTCTAGAAAAAATATCGCATATTTTATGAGATTTCAAATAGAATGGCCACAGGTACTTGTAACAATTTTGAGTGAGCATTATTTCCTATAGCATTGAAATTTTATTGTATATTTCTTAAAATTTACGCATATACACGAGTTTTCAATCATAAATTATAAAAATTCATGCATTTTTTTTAATAAAAAAAAAATATTTTTACAACAGAAAAAACGTGTAATAAATCTTCAAATAAAAGAGTAAAGCGTTTTCACATTTAATATAAATGAAAAAAAAAATACAACCATAATACACAAATACAAATTTAGAATTTTTTCTGCAAATATAGCACCAATACATACATCCATCCATCATTGCTCACATACTTAAGAATGATTAATATTTTTAATATCTATAAATGTTTAATGAAATATTTAAGTTATTCTGGTCTTACATGAATCTTTTTAAACTCGATCACGAACGACGGGAAGCTATTTTGACTGCAACCATTTTTATAATTAAATTACACAGGCAAAAATTATTTTATAACAAAAAACATATCGCAATATTGACTTAAACTATATAGATATAATTTACTTAAAGAATTGGAGTTCAGTTGTAAAGTTAGTATTTATTCTATGACATAATTAGCTATTATATATACAGGGTGTCCGAAAAATACCGCACAAAATCTGCACAGCCAAGGATGTCTTAAGGGGGCCTCGTCTCGTTCTCGACTTGACCTCAGTATGATATGATCCAAATGATTTTTATAGTCGACATATTCTCCAAAAAACTTGGAATCTCTAAATATACGCCAATTGGCTACAGTGGTAAGACTACATAATTATGTAATCATTGTCATTCATGTTTATTCCTATTGTGACGACGCCGTTCTCTTCCCCCTATTTGCTAACAGATCCCTTGCGCTTTGCCGACAGACGTTGCGAAAATTCCAGGCATTTCCCTAATTGCTGGGAAGGAATTTCGTAACTGGGTGGTCAAGTTTCGGAACCTTTTTCCCGGGCTGACCGGACTGTCAAAAAGAGGTGCCTTAACATTGTGTTTTCATTTTCCCGCAATTCGGTGACGACGGCGCGTCTGAAAACGTACGAATGTGCACCCAGCCTCGGCGCCTCTTGGACGAGAGAACAGGAAACGAGATCGATTTGGCGCGGCAGAAGGGTAAGAGATCAAGGGATAATAAGGATCAATAAATTTCCCTTAAATTTGTAATCCCAAGCAAAGTACTCAGAAAAAGAAAACAATGTCAATTATTCTTATTCAAGCATTAAACAGGATAATCTAAATCTAAGATCAGCAATGCTTGAAGGAATTTTATTTCCCTTTCGTAGTATGGTTGCAGCTGAAATAAATGTAGAAAGTTTAAAAAAGAGGAAAAATATTATTCTGAAGGAAATTTTTACGGTGGATCTTTTTAAGTATTCCAGCAATCTGAATGTATAAGCTACTTAAATAAATTTTGGATAATTTAATTTTTCCCCCAAATTGCTATATTAGTAAGTGGTATATTTAAGATATCATTTCTTAAAAACCATGTTTTTATAAAGTAAACGTTTTTCCTTTAAATAACTCTTTAAAAAGAAAACCATTTCGCGCGCGCGCGTACGAAACTAACACCATTTTTTAAATTATAGCTTCATTTTGTGATACTATCATTGTGATTTTTATATTTCATCATTATTCGCAGGAGTATTTCCTTATAAATTTCTCATACATAATTTTAAACAATTATCTTTAATACTAACAGTTTAAGCTATCATGTCTTTGTAAGAAAACTTTTAAATAATACGGTTACAAGAAAATGAGATTTCTTAAAAAAAATTATTAAGAGTTTGAATTTGAGGAATACTACATCTAATAAAAGGCCTTTGCGTACATGAAAGCTTCATTTATAAAATCTGAATTTTACCAACGATAAAATAACGTTTTTAAATTCTTATATGAGGGGAAAAAATTAAATTATTCTCTAATTAATTCTTAACAATAAAAAAGACGTAGCAAAGACTAGCTACAAATCTGAAGGAAAAAAAGAGAGAAAATAATCCTCTAGATTAGAGATATAGATTGGTAAACATCTGCAGGGAAATAGAACCTTACAGAAATTTCTAATCGTGGAATTTAAATGTATATTTACTTAAATAAAAGAAAATTCAAATAATTCAACAAATTACGCTATATATATATATTGACCTTTTTAAAAGGACTTAAAAAATAGTGAGAGCTAAACTTAAATCTCTAATTAATCTAGTTCTACATCCTAAAGCCACGGCGTTCACTAAATATTCATTTAGTAAAAACAGTATTAAGAATTTATAAAAAAAATTAAACTTCGTAAGTGAATTATAGTTATTTTAGTTTCATACTGTTTTATTTCGGAAGCATATGCAAACATGCCCAAATAACCTCAAATGTTTCACCAAGTACAGTTTACAAATCTCTGATCCAGAACGGATGAAAACACCTTAGAGTACCTCACCTTGAAAGAGAGACAGTGGCTTGTTTTTTATACCATGACATTTCAGAACTGATAAAACAAAGTTTTTGTTTCCAAATATTACGTTAATGGATTGATAATTACGAGAAAAGTAAAAAACAAATATTCCCCTGCACACGAAAATGATTTAAGCAACGAAAGTAACGCTATGTCAGTTATTGCTTGTTTCGGAATTTTCTCCTTCATAATTCACGAACTAAAATAGATCTAGTCGAGATATAACCAATTCTCCTTATCTCTTTTAAAACTATTTTCGAATTTGAAAATCAAGTGACAAAAAAAGGGTGATGTCTTTGTTATCAACATCAGAGAACTTGATAACACTCTGCGAGGACATACGGCAATTGGTGTTTGCTCAACCCAGAAACATTACTAACGGAGTCACTGAAGTACATTCATATGAGAGATATGAGCTCGACCTTTGGATGACTATCTCCTCAACCGATGTTGAAGGCCGTATGTCCCGTCAAACGTAAAGTGACAGTTCACGAATTTTATCTGATGACGGAGGTTGTGGCATTCATTTCCGCACGTGAAAGAGGAGCGGCCTTTTGTGAATGTCAGGTAAGGAAACTGGTTGTGTTACTTGTGATGTTTGTTTCCGTTTATTCATTTCGAACTTTCTTTAGTTAATTGCCCTAACAAGTTCTAAATCAAGGATTTTGACTTTTTCCAAAAAACATGAGGGATTATAAGTTTTCAGGTTTTGCAAAATGTTTTGGTAGTGATGCAGTGAATCTGACGCAGAACAATATCTGTGAATAAGCACCCCAATCGTATTTGATTACTAATAAGGGAATCAAACACATTCTTTCAAAAGGTTTTGTATCCCCTTTTTTATATGAACCTTATGCCTTTTAGGAGATTTCATATAGTTATTCAGATAAAATGTTCTATTTTTTAGTTAGTAAGGTAATTTCGAAATGAATAGTAATTTAGCACATTATAAAGTGTTGAAAGACTGAAAATTGGAACGTAAATTTTTGATCCGAGAACGCAATTTATGTAATTTTTGAAAAGTTATCACCAATTTTTTTTTCTCATTTTGACGTTAAAAAATTGTTTTCCTTTGCCCAATTTTAGCTTTTCCTTTTATTATGTACTAAGCAAATCTGAAAAAACCACCCAAAAAATATTCATACATCAATTTTTAAAAAAATGTGTCGCACGTAGTTGAATACTTTAACTCCTTTACTCCTTTCTATTCTACTTCTTAAAAATATAAACTTCTTCTATTGACATAACAGCCCCGGGTGAGCCAAGATCTTCTCAAGAGAACGACTGTTTCGATCTCCACTTTGCTAAAATTCTCCAAATAGTCACTCTTAAAATTTTAAAATCGTCCCCCACACAATCAGTCCATTTCAATTTGGGCCTACCCTTCTTAGTTCTAGTTCAATAGGTTTGTAATTGAAAATTCTTAACGTCAAGGAGGAAGGATCTGTACAATAGATGTGGCCCGTAAACCTCAAACGACCATCCTTCATGGATTTAATGACATCTGTTTCCTTAGGTAATAAAATTCAAAATTATGTCGTTGTCTCCCCCATCCATTCTCATTCCCAGCACCAAAGATATATCTAAGAACTTTTCACTCTAAGATGGCTAGCTGTTCAGTGTGTGATTTAGTGAATGTCCAAGTTTCAGATCCATACGTAAGTGCGGGTTTGTTCATCGTTTTATATAGCATAATTTTTGTATTTTAATCAATTTTGACTTTAAGAAAGCTCTTCGACCATGAAGACAGCGATTAACAGCAAAAACACGTCTTTTAATTTCAGTACCAATGTCGGCAGAATCATTGGAGTAGCTGCTCCTGAGTTGGCCCTGTTTCAAAATTCCTTGTTTTCCCTTTGTTCCCTTAACATTTTACGATTCTTTGCTAACACATGTTTGGGCCCTTGTATATCTAGGGCCCTGTATCATTGATACGGCTGTTACGGCGGTAGCTACGCCCTTGCTTGGAATGCTAATATTGAGCCCAAAAAGGCAAAATTATCAACCACTTCAAACTTATGATTTTCAGTCGACAGAGATTTAAAATTTATTGGAGTTTTTGTGATTGACATGTATTTAGTTTTGTCTTCATTAGTAATTAAATGCAACTTTTCAGTCAATTTCTTAAAGGCTAGACATGCCTCTAACAAAGCATTTTTAGTTAAAAATACAAACACTGCATTAAGAAAAACCAATCTTTTATATGTTTGTGTGCATGAAATTACTTTGATACAAGTGTGTACTGTGACGTCTTCGTCTCGCAGCTGTGATCGGCGTCTTTGTGGAAATAATCACCACATGTGCAAAGACACCTGTGCAACTTTTAATTATTGCGTAGTACCACCTTGGATCATCCGTCGACCCTTGAAATCACAAGGGACCTTTTCCCCGCTTCTGGCAGGATGTTACGAGATGCTAAAAAGCGCCACCCCCTGATCCCAGAGCAGAGAGCCAAGGGAGAGATGCTATGAGCTTCCAAGTGAGTGGTCACCGAGGATCACTCACTCTCTAAACTACTGTTTTGAACTCTAACCAATCTTTTAATAAGTTTTATGCTTCAATGTATAATTCTGTAAATAATAGCTGTCATGTAAAGTAAGCTAAATATTTAAATTAATCAATATCCGCTACCGTTATTTATGTCAAACGTCACAGTACATTCGCGCTGTTTACCGGGGGATTTCTTGTAAAATCACACAAAGAGGATTCGATATCTTTTAATGAGTCTTAAATGGAAATCTTATTCACTTATTAGATGTACTAAAAAGGTTCTAAGGATAAATACTTTCAAAAGGTTATTAGTTACACCACTGTTGAATGAAATGTGTTTGAGAGCTTCTCTTATTTTAAAATTAGTATTAGTCCTCAGACGTATTTGAATTCACACACACTTATACGCAACAATATTTTATTAATTAAACTTTGTTAAAAGCAATATAAAAATAAAATTTAATTTTAGGATACCAATATGAGTGGCTCATAGAGATTTAAAGTCACTTTCGCGAAAAAAGGATTTTTTAAAGGTTTTCTTTTATTATTATTAGCACCAAAAGAAAATTCTATGGTTAAATGTACCCTACAATGAATATATATCCTTGTAGAATCCAGTAGTTGAAGAGTAGTAACACAAAAGCACATTGTGAGTACCCTGGCAGGGGTATATTAATAAACATAAAATATATTTTTGATGCAGTGACTTCAACACCTACAAATTACATTTTCTTAAAATGAACAGTTCTGTGGATCAAGCTTTTAAAAATTAACAATTATAGGAAGATACTTTCACTTTCATACAATAATTCGTTATCAGATTTCAGAAATGCAGACTGCATATCACCAAATTATTAAACATATTTCACAACACGAAATTTTCTTGCACATGAATGAAATAGGAATTAAAAATAATAGTAATGGCCTGGAGTATTTTAATGAATATTGACATATAATTCTAAATAGAAGATTTGAGACCCGTGTCATTTGTATGGTTTTTTTAAGAGATTTTGCATTATATCCACATGAAGTCTATTTGTTGTACTGTGGAAATATTTTTCAGTATTTGAAAGAGCAGCGCTGTAATTCGTAGTTTTATAATAAGTTTAAAGAACATAAGCATATCATCATACACTTTAATACTGTTGAAAATTCTAATTGACAGAAGAAAAAAACAACTTAATACTTAAAATAAAGATATGGGAAGGGTTTAAGAGTCGATTGAGAACTCTTCCATTAAAAAAACATTATTTATTTAGCATTTTTAGACCTACTGGTTGCCATGGTAATGCGTCAAAAATTATCACATTGTTACTGACATAGCTTTGCCATTCGACTATTGCTTCAAAATATAAATATTAATTTATTGATAATATTTTTAATTTAATTTTCCAAATTTTTTTAATGTAGATCAGTTTAATATAATATACCATAAAATCCGGCGTATAGCACGCAACCATACTTTCAAGCTGCATTTTTAAAAATTTTTTTTGGTATATTTGTCCTATATGATGTACACCTCCTTTTTATAAAGAATCTTGAAATGTGCGTGTACAATGCTATTACGTTTGGAAGCCATTTATCCAAGTTGTTATCCCAAAAGCTTTAGAAAAAATAGTGCATTCCCTGAATCACAACCTGTAAGTTTTTATAAAGAATGTCATTTCTTTTAAATAAACATATTTCGATATATGTAGAAGTCAAACTTTTTTTTATACTCTCTCATCTCTTTATTTATTTATTTTTATTTTTAAAGATCTCACATTTTTATACCCTGCGTATAATGTGCACCTGCAAATTTCGATCTTAATTTTTTGTGTTAAAAGTGCTCGTTATACGCCGGACTTAACGGTAATTTCTAAAAACTTATTCCTTGCATAATACCAGGAAAAACTGACAAAACATCCGGAAACAGGGAGTTTTTATTTAATTCAAATCATAAATCTTGATATCCCAGCATCGAAGTGAATGAACTTTTTCCTGATTTAAAATTTCTTCTTAGAATTATTATTAAAAATTACGCCATACTTTTCAGTATAGTGAAAAATATCTGAACTGAACTTAACTCAGTGGTGCAACACAGCCCACGAGGGCCAAGCCCTACTGTGGCTATCTCAATATACGTGACCTTAGGCGCTGAAATGTATGTGCAGATGTTTCGGTCAAGTAGTCAACCTGACGCGAAACCCCCAGTGTTCAGTGGGCTCAAGTTTGGTACTCATTTATCGACTCACTGAAGGAATTAAAGGCTGAGTCGACCTTGCCCAGCCCGGCATTTGATCCCCGGATCTGGTAATACTCTACGGCTGGTCACACCAAGGCGTACAAACGTCAGGTGTCAAGCGTCTAGCCAATCCAGAGATTTCATTTCGCCCGAGATGAAGTCTCTGATTGGCTAGGCTGCCGACACTCGGCATTATGCCTGAATAATGAATATGCTGAAAAATATGTATGGAGGCTAGGTTTGTGTGACGTCATAGTTACATGGTAAACTGCAAACACGTGTTTTTAGCCAAACAGTTCATAAATTTATGTGACGTCATAATCAAATGATAAATCCGATCGCGTGTTTGAAACACGCAGATCGGATTACGAACACTGTTGAAAGTGCATTTTTTATATCAATAATAAGCATATGAGTAAACCAATGGTACGTGTGTGTGCCATATTGTAAATACATTATACTATAAAACCAAAACAAGACACAAATAAAATGTGTTTTCATTCAAACTTAATCAGTTCAACACGCTTGCTGTAACAGAAATTAATCTCCTGAGCATGTTTTTTTATCACTAATAATATCGAATGAAGTTTCTTGAATTACGAATTATCGAGAGGAAAACATACACTTAATTAGAGGTTGATTCAAGCAATACATGTTTGTTCTAGATGCTTTAGAAAGTATTTCCTTGTGTTCTTCAAATGCCCTTACTACTTAAATAGCGTACATTTAATTTATATATTTATCTTTTTCATATTATCCCCCCTCCCCTCTTTTTGCTTAGCAGTTGTTGCATAACTCTACATTTCCGAAGTACCTCTAGTAAAAGAGGAAAATAAATATTTTTGAGAAAGAAATATTTTTTAATGTAAATTACTTTTGCTACATAATACGACATTTTTTTTTTTGGAATATATGCATTATTCCTTGTGTGTATATTACCTTTTTTACATTACTTTTCCTGTCACAATCTGTATGCATTTGTTGTGTGTCACTATAATTAGTTCAGTATTTTAATTTAACATTTACGATCAAAACACTAAAGTAAACAGACTTTAATTGCATTCACCAATTTTATTTTTAAGAAGGTATACATAGACAAGAATTTATAAAATTTATAATCAGAAAGGTTCGAAAAATAAATAAATAAAAACCATTAAATTAAAATTTATTACTCAACATCTCATATAAACCAATCAAGGCAAAGAAATTTTATGGAGATGAATGCAACAGATATCGTTTTGTAAATTAATTACTTGAAAGTAAAAATTCCCTCTGTATTTCAAAAATAAATAAATAAATAAATAAACTATGTATGCACTCGTTATTTTTCTTCCCTTTATACCTTTTACACCACAGTAAATTGAAGTGATTTACGCGTTAAAGAAAAAGTACATTTTGCTACTTTATAAAAGGTTGCAATTAATATAAACAATAATATATACCTATGACAGAATCATAACATTAAGTGGTAATTAATTTTTATTAGTATGTTCAGGTTTTCCTATTGTCGCTAAACTTTCGTCATTAAATATAAAATTTCAGTTCAACTGAATGCTTTAAAACTTGAGAAAAAAAACCTTTTAAAGTTTTGACACAAGTCACCAAATATGATGCCAACGTGGCTGTATTTGTAATTCTTTAAATAATTAGTTTTAATTGATTAATTTTTATTAATTATAATTAAATTACTGTATTGTCATCCAAAATAATCCTGTATATAAAATTTCAGCTCAGTTGAGCGCTTTAAAATGCATTTTATTAACGATTGAAAATTCTACGAAGATAATTAAATAAATAAATAGATTGTGAGCTAATAGTAGGAATTGAAAAAAAATCTAGAGAAAAATTCGCACAAATTAGAGAGAAATTCACAATAGATAATAAAATTGAAATGATTAAATGTTCATGCGGTATCACTTAATCACAATCAAGGACGTTGGTACGGTTTCCAGGACCAATGCTCTATATCAGGGGTGGCCAACCCAAATGACCTCGCGGGCCACTTCGGAAGAACTTAACGATCCCGCGGGCCGCAATAGCAAAAATATATTTTTCATAATGAGTTGGATACATTACAGTAAATACGGTGAAAATTTAAAACAGACTTTATATATGTGTTTTCATTGTTTTTCATGTATACAAACATAGATAACATAATAATAATAATGCAATGATCAGTAAATATTTAATTTATTTAATTGGTGAAATTATCTCTGTTTCTCAACTCTTTCACTGGATTTCTGCAAGTCGATCTCAATGCATAAGTATTTGCGTAACGTAATGGATGTTTGCGAATTTTCGTGCGTTAAGTTTGAGAGCACGATTTATGTTTGATAAATTTCAGATTTAGAAAAAAAATTCGCAGTGACAGAGAAACTTAGCGTGATAAAATAATAACCAGTTACTTAAGAGATTTATTTTTACAAAAACATCTTTAAGCAAAAAAAATATTGTATAAAATAGTCGAGAGTTTTTGTAAGTTGTAAAGAATCTCATGAGGAGCCGCAAAAATTATTCAAAGGCTGGGCACATACGGTCCCCGTGCATATGGGTGAACACACCTTCTCTATATTATATATTATTGTGAGGTGGTATGCTTTTTAAAATCTCTTGGGCGGAATATTTTTAATGAACTCTACCAAAGCATATAGACACTTGATTCTTTTCCCGCTAAACAAGAATAGGATTTTAACTGCATTCTAAATCTTCAAAATTTTGTGGCGAGCTGACGCGCAGTGTTACAGTACATCGACTAACTGGATCTGGTAATTGGTGTGCAAAAGATTAAATTATGTGTGATTTTAGAGCATTCTTAATTTTTTTGTTGATGTTGATCATTAAAATATATTGAGGATTTTTTAAATTCAAGCTGCGAAAAACGCACCAGTCTCTTACTGTTTTGCATGTTTTTTTTCGCGGCTTTCTGCTGTTTAATGAACTTTGTGTGTTTCTATGTAATGCAGCGTTCTCAAACTCTGGGGCGCTCCCCTTAGGGGCGTGATAACTCTACGAGGGGGCGAGCATATTGAATAGTCTAAAACAAAAGATTATTTGAAAAATATTGTTACTGAACATAAGCAAACAAAAGCCGCTCTGATATAATAAAAAAATAAAGTAACGCATTTTGCACTGATATAATACACTTATAAATGTATCAGGACTGCGCAATGTATTTATAATTAATTTAACAATCTAAATTAAAGACATTCTGCAGTAACCCCATGATTGGCATGTATATAAGAGTATATACAAAAATTAACACTTGATGTGATTTATATGGTTTTGCAATTAATCTCCTGTATAATGCCGATTAAAGATTTACGCGATTCACTCTCAATGCCACCGTTCTCCCGCTGGCGTACTTGCGTATTATTGTGGAGAGAGGAGAAAGGAATAAAAATAATTGTCTGAAATAAGTACATCCTTCACGAACACTGCTAAGATCAGCACATTACATTCCAAAGCCTTCGGAATAATTTTATGGACAGCAGTGCGCGAAAGATCGTACTTCGGACAGACGTACATATACGACCAGGAAAATAATAACTCTTTGCTTGAGGTGAGACGTTTATATACGCCAGTGACACTTAACAGGTTTATATCATGTGTAGTTTTAGCATCAAAGTATAGTATTGTTGAATTTCAACCACATTGGTATTGTATGGAGGGGAAGCGCGGTGAAAATTATGATCGAATATTGGGTCGCAAATACTGAAAGTTTACGAGAAGCACTGATGGCAATGTGTCATTATTCCAAAATATATGTAATAATCGTCGAAAAATAAATGTGGTTATAAATGGGATTCGCTGACCATACACATGATTACATCCAAAATAGCATCAAAAAAGTCTGCTATCTTTTCCATATGAGGTACATATATATGTAAGTTTTTCCTTTTAATATTTTTGGTATGCTACGGTTCAATCTCCTACAATCTTCCAAATAGTGAAGTTTCTATCTCGTGATTGTTGAAACATCCATAAAAACAATGAATTAAAATTTACTTGCAGAGACAAAAATTGACATTCAGAGCTTTCCATGGGAAAAAAATCATTTTAAATTTCTTTTGGTAATTAATTACGTAATAAACTAAAAAAAGATAATACAATCCAATCCTCAAAATTTTTAGAAGCTTATTTTTTGATCTGTTTCAGATTTTTGTTTTGTCATGCATGCATGAATTCGATGGATTATTGTTTTTGGATAAAGTATTGAAAAATTAAGAAAATTAATTAGTAAAACTAGGTATTAGAAGTTAGCTTGCAACAAGATATATTGCACTTATGTTCCGGCGGTTACGCTATCTCGAAGAGATGGAAAAATTCAGAAGTCTCAGAAATAGTGTCAAGTGCTTGAAAGCAGTTGCAAAAAATTAAGGCTAGAACACAACGGTGGATAAATTATTCGTTTTAACGAGAAGTGATCACGATAGCCAGTGGTCAATGTCATGGACTCATAATGCGGCGTTGTTTCTTTCAATTTGTGCATGTGTTATTGATAGCTAAAGTTTTAAAAGCCATTTAAAGTGCTCGATTGCCTAGTTTAATCTGCAAATTATCTTTGTTTGTAAAGTGTGGAGATCATTTAAAATAAAATTTTCTGCGCTTTAAAATTTATCATGCAATAATATATTTTCAATTAATGAAGGGTACATTTTTCTTATTTCCATTTCCCTCCTCCTTCCCTGCAAAATAAGAATTGGAGCAAAAAAGTGCGTTTGTGATTTGATCCATCTCTTCGAAACAGAGAAAAAATTTATACAAAAGAACGTTAAAAAGAACAGCTTAGTATATATCTTGTTCACACACTGGGAAAGGAAAAAGCACACTAAGAGCTTGTTACGATTCTTTAGTCAGAGGCGTATCAGGAACAGGATAATGTTTAATATTAACAATCAGTTTTTCTGGATTTTTATTGTATTTTATTTATTTTGTTTTACTAATGTCTCAATCAGAAGCAACACGGCGGCTATTAGTAGCGAACCTAATAATTCTGTGAAACTCAATAAAGTGACGAGGACGACATCTGAGTTTGCTACTTTCACGCCTGAAACTTACCGCGCCAACGCATGAAGCCTCGAAGCCTCGACAGATTTAACACAACTTCTCCACCTTCACGGGGCTCAGTTGTTGACACACCGGTCTAGGATTCCACTCCCACATGGGTGAATGAGAGTTTATTCATGTCGCACTGAGAAACAACGCAACAGTTATTGGAGATGGTTCGTAATTTTTGAATGCGGTCAAGTGCCTAGGATGACATCTGAGCTGGCACCCCTTTCCAAACTACCTCACCACACTAAGGAAGACTTTCAGTCATGACGCATTTAACATACAGCCCCTCTACACGGTGGATCTTCAGTTGCACAAGAGTGAACTCATGACACGTTGACCACACGAGTTTGTGACCACCAACCACTAGGCTACAACGGTCACCATTATTTTGCTGGGAAATGATCCCAGAATGACGTGCTACCATGAAGATTAATGCTGCCTTCACCTGAGAATTTCGCCAACATATTATTGAGCTGTTAAAATTGTACGCAGAATGACCAGAGAGGAGACTTATGTAATAAGCACTACACACCTCAACTCAAGGACAATGGCTCTATGCTTTTTGTGAAACGAAGTCTGTGGTTGGAATCACTGTCCAGTTCTCCCACATATGGATCCGTGAATATCACTATCCGGGTAGGATTAATCGCTGAACACTATAATGCCAGTCTGTTGAGTTCATGATAATCGGTTATAACACCTTTCTGAATGTTCTACCGGTATGTAAGGGAGTCACACAAAAGGCAAACGTTGTGAGCAAAGGTAGCTGTAAGAGCAAGACTACCGTTACGGATCCTCATGAGATACAGCGGGAGATACAGAAAGGGTTGTAGAGTGAGTGAGTGAATATTAAGGTCACACTGTTCAGTTACACGAGGGCTTTTGGCGACGGACGCGGTTTGAACCATGGTCAAGTGACGTGGACGACACCTGGCTGACACCCTCTTTCCTCTTTCAACTACACACCACACCAACGGGAGGACGTTTCAGCTCTCGACAGATTTAACGTGCATCGCTGCCCTACGGCGGAGTCTTTGGTGGTACTGGGCTCGAACTCATGAATGTCTGTCATGGTCGATGCCTTAACCACTGGGCTACCGCAGCCCCGAAAGGGTTGTGAAGCAGGATGGCGGTAATGATGTCGTGAGGGCGGTCCAGGTTGTTACAAGATCATTAAGATTTCAGTTTGTTTTACTCCCAAGAATTCAAGTAATTAAAACTTCAGGCTGGATTCAGTAAAATTTACATCTCGTCAAGAAAAACCTATTACACTAACTTTTCAAAATTTCCTCTCTCTTTTTTTTAATCTCTTTTCTTTTCTGGTAATGTAATATAAATTCAAATTTTACATGTAATAATTTTGAATTTTCAATGATTTTCCTTTATTCAAGGAAGATTATTTTTTATGATGATAGGAAAAGTAATGATTTTTCCAGAGAAAAGAAAAAACATCTTGTTAATTTAAAAATTCATTTCTTCTTTTAGAGTACCTTTCCTTTTTTTTGATATGTCTCGGTTTTTGTTGTTGTTTAAATTGTTATCAATTTAAGATTACCATCTTGTGGTGCTGTGAGGGATTTATAATAGTTGTTTTAAAAAGGAAAAAAATAGGAGTATTATCAATTTTATTCATTCTTCTTCTGAACAAATAAAAAAAGAAATGTAGATTAAAAACATTTTGCTATATCTATTATTTTCGTACTTTTAGAAGATAAGAATACAATACTTGTAAAATAGTTTTTAATATAGACAATAATTATATACACAAAACTCACTATAATATATTCACTAATAATAATAAGTGTATTAAAAGAACAAAAGAAATATTTTATTTTACAGTTTTAAATAAAATATAAGAGGTAAAAACGCACACACATACACATATATTATTAAAATATTTATAAATCCCCGTGCACCACAAACTTCACACAGGGCTTACAAGTAAGTATGAAACACATTACAAAATGGAAAGAAAAAAAGGATTTAAAGTTAAATGAAGAAGTTCAAAGTTGCCAATGAATTTACACACAAAAATTGCCAGAGAAACCACTTTTTGATGGAAGAAAATTATAGTATCAGAATAAAATTAGTAAAAGAAGTTTGTGGTATCACAGAAACTTTCTTTGTAATAGTCATTTAATGGTGAAGAATACTAGAATGATAAAGGGTTTAAATGAAGAAGACGTTATTATAATTGAACAAATACAAAAAGAAAATAGGCATGGGGCGACAAGAAAATGTTTTCTTTATTTATAATGTGTAATAGAGGAATTTGTGCGAATTCTTTAGTATTTGATTAAAATCTTGAAAACCAATTATATGAAGGTAAAAGTTTAAGGAGAGGAGAAATAGGAGAACCACGCGCATTTTATGGGGGTGGGTCCAGCTATTTCCACGTGAGTGAAAAAAATTTTTTAAGTCACCAATGTTATGTTGCTATATGAGGCAAAACCTGTTTTCCTTATTTTTAAGATGTTTTAATTCATAAATTGTATCCTCCTTTTTTAATGACGATGGCCTAACTTTCTCAGCAGAAACATTTTTGCAGGAGATGATTTTTGAAGAGCATTGTTTGAAGGGGACAGCATTCTCTCATCTTTTGCCTGCAGCCGTAACGGATAAATTTCGTCCTTAATATTTAGCTCGTTTCGAAATGTCTTATGTTCTAGTATTTAATTTACATTAGTCATCACTCATTGATGAAAATATTACCCATTAAATAAGTTGTTTTTCATTTGTAGCTCTTTAGGTAACTAGCCTTGGAGTTTGAACTGTGAGTTGTAATTATTTTAAAATTTATCTGATAATGATTAAACTGTAGGAGGATAAATTGGTGCGCCTGAATTAACCAGTATTTATATAATGATATCGAAGCAGGAAACATTTGATAATTTGTGTCAGTAATGATGAATCTTTGACGTTTTTTATTAAAAATGAAAGTATTTTATTGCAATTCAGTCAAAATGTACTTAAAATTTTCATACACGGCTCAATCTTTAGATCTTATTTTAAGGCTATCTTATTTATTTTATGGTTTTTTTTAAATTTGTTTCCCATAATTTGTAAAGTAAAGTAGTTTTATAAGATTTACATTTTTTGAATGGTTTTATCAATTGGCAACTGTCCCTTCAAAATGTAAAAAATTGCAAGCTATTTCATGTATTCATACAAACTGTTCATTTATACAGGTTTTTTAGGTACTTGTTTGTTAGATTTTGATTATGTCTTTTGGAGAATGTTTTTTGTTTGTTTTATTAAGTAAATATAAACAGTTTTGTTTATGAAAGAAATATTGTTATTGTGGAAGTATGAATAACTACAATTTATATCCTTAACTCACTAATTTTTATTTAAATAAGTTGTTTTCATTCAAAATTATTCTTCATGATTTGTACTATCTTCTGTGGAATTTTTTTCTCCCTATTATTAGAGATTGGAATTTACTTTATGTTATTAGATGGCCAAATAATGTATTTTAAGAGAAATAATAAATGCAGTCTCTTTAATTTATATTTGGTTTCAAAGTTTTGTTTCTTATTCATTTTTATAAAAAAAAATATCCTGTAGTTTTTTATTTAAAAAATACTTATAAGAATTTAATTTTTTTAACATTTCTACTTTCAGGTTTTTTAAAGCTATGAAATTATCACTGTAGAAAAAAATGAAATTATTTTGGAAAGCTTTCAGTGTTCTTCATCGTCTTTTTGATGTTTGCATACATATTTTATTCAAAATAGCATATTTTGGGAAAGGTGATGAATTGCCTCCAATTACTAATTTATTACTTCTATCTCCTGCAACTAGTCTAGCTGCGGGGCCAGAAAGAAAAATAAGTATAACGGCTGTTTCAACGGTAAAGGCGCATATTTTTCTTTGCGGCGCGGCAAAGAAATAAGCGCCAGTATATAAAAGTATATTGTTTTAATTATTAAATGTTTGTGCTAAGAATTAAAAAGTGTTTGGTTCTTAAGTATTATCCCATTAATCATTTTTATCTAACAAAAACTGCTGCTAAATGATGTGACTTGATAAACAAAATAATGTGTTAGTTTAGATTGTCATAAAGAGGTTGTTAGCCCATAAAATGATCAGCTTTTGTTTGGCAGGTACCAGTCATTTCACCAATATTCCTGGTCAGTGTGATAATACATTAATATCAAGTTTTTAATGCTGATATTAATGGATGGAAAGAATAAAAATGAATTAAATTTTTTTGTATGAATTGAAATAGTTGTTTAATGTGAAAACAAATGCTACTTTTTCCAATAAAATACCACCTGAAGTGCATGTTGAGACAGATTCAGAAAGGAGAATCATACACAAAGATATTTGTGAAAAAAAGATTGCTCAAAACATGTATATATATGTTTTTATTTGAATATCTGTTTATTAATTTATTCTTATCTTATGTTTTATATTGAATATACTTATTGGAGTATTTATCTCTTATGTTTATCTAAAATTCAATTTTTTTAATGACTCATTAAATGAAATGTGAGAGACAAAACTGGTGAAAAACCATAAAAACCACTTTTTTTTCCCTTAAGTTTTGCTAACAATTTTCCTCAATTTTAAATTTTTTAAAAAAGATATTTGTTTGTGTAAAAAAATATTTGCCCTTAATAAGTATATGTTTCTAAAGTTTATTTATGATATATATGCTTTTTCTTCCTGTAGAATCTAACATGAAACCTTAAAAAATAAATTTCTTAATTCTTTCACTGTGTTGACCAATGTAATGATATGTACCTTGTTTAATATTTATGTGAAGAGAAGTATATAAAAACAGGAAATGTTTAGTTCAGTATGAAAAAATAAAAAATATTACATTTATCAAATCTTGTGCATTATTTTATAACTATCCCCACTCTTAGTTTCAGTATTTAATGGAAATAGAGCATGCACTTTACATTATTCAACCCATGTATGCTCTAAATATTGTTTCATATGGAACTGACATTTTTCTGATTATTATTTTGTAATAATATTGGAACTATGAAGTTTACAAAATGGCAAAGAAGAAAATGTTCAATTTCTCAGAAATAAAGTGTTTTAACTCACGAATAAAAATAAATTTTTAGTATTTATTGGTCATAGCAACCATGGGCTGATGATTGCTTTTCTGAGGTGTTTTGAACTCAGACATCGGGGATATTTTATTTGACACACAACACAATACAAACACAATAACCAAACAGAATTTAGTGTGTTTTTTACATGTTGCAATGTATTTGTCTTAATGGTGCCTGTAACCAATAGGTTCCAAAAATTCACATTTTTCTTAAACAAATGAATTTTCTGAAAATTACAATTAAAAATTCCTTGTAAAATACAGGAAATGAGTAAGTAAATCTGGTTTGAAAAGACCTATATGTGATTTATATTTTGTTCTTTTGAGGGTAGAGGAAAATTTTTATAAAACTTTTATTTACATAAATACAATTATTTGTAAAAAAATTTTTTTTTTTGCAAAATTCTTAAAAATTAATTTTTTTAATGTTTTCAGATATACAAAAAAAATATCCCCCTTTACCTTGAAAATTTTTTTAAAACAGGTTGTTAAAAAGTATCAATCAACAATATCAGGATAATGATATGAAAATTCCTTTGATAATGAGACATAATTTTTTTTCTGAATTTTTTTTTTAAGTTTCTATAATGACATGTTTAATATTTTGAAAGATTTTTTTTAAAATAAAATTTTTAAACCAAAACTTTGGGAAAAAAGGCAATTATTTTTATGGCTCAGTTGAAATAGTAAAATTATCTGGGACTTATTTGAAATTGAATAAAATTTGTTTAATTCTATAAATTTTAAGAAATAAACTGTACTGATTAGAATAATTTTTATATTTATATATATATTAAAAATTTGCCTCAGAGTAAAAGTTAAGAAGTGTCAAAATATAAATGTTTATTATAAGTTATATTTTTCTCTTCTTTATAAACTAAATTGAATGCATTATTTTTCCCTAATATTTCCATTTTGTGAAAAATTGCAACAAAATGTTGAAAAGTTCATTATTTATTTGAATTAATTATCATTTAGCTAAAGAGTGTTGATCTAGTCAATGCGTACATTTCTCGCATCCAAGAAATCAATCCAGTCATTAATGCTGCTGTCAATTTTCGATTTGAAAGGGCTTTGGAAGAAGCCCAGGAAATTGATGATCTGATTGCTAGTGATTACAGAACTGAGGAAGAAATGGAAAGAGAGACTCCTTTTTTGGGTGTCCCTATGTCTGTAAAAGAATTAATTGCTGTTGAAGGTATGAAATTTTATGAAAAACGGGTTTTTTAATAATGTTAAACAAGCCTTACAAATTATAAACAAAATAAAATAGGATTTTATTAATAAAAAAATTTGTGTAAAGCTTAAATTATACTTATCAATTGGTAATTGAAAATGGTTGTTTTTAATCATTTTGTGATGTTTAAAACACTTTTTCACAAAAGTTAGCTTTCTTTTATGCTATGAAAATGTCAGATATCTGAATATCATAAATTGGCATTGTTTTACTCATTTTTTTCTCTAATTATTCCTTTCATTTTGTTTACATAAATCTAAATTTTCAGTTTCAATTCTTAATGTTTTTATCAAAGTTAGAAATTTTTTCAAGCATATTATGATTGTATGTATGAAATCTTGCCAAATATGAAAGTTAATGCAACTCCAAACAAACTTACATGAATCAAAATAAATTATTACTGAATATATTGTTTGCCAATATATTTCTGGTTTGTTAACACTGATGAGCAAGAATTGTACAAAATAATCTAATTTAGGCTGAATACAAAACTCATCTTCAAGCCTGTTTTTTAAAATATATTCCAACAGTAATTATATTCAAAATTTTTTCCTTTTCATCTTTCATGTATCACAAGAACACTATTCATACTAATAGAAAAAACATAAATTATTATCACTATTAATCAATGTATTATTCTTTAGATGTATACTTCAGAATTAAAGATTATTGAAAAACATCTATCCAGCAATTGAGTTTAAATTACTAACCATTAAGTTACGTGATTTTGAAATTATTTTAATCTTATGTAAGCATTATTTAGATTCTACAAGTAAAATAAAAGCAATTTGTTACTTTCTTTAAAAAAAAACATTCTGTGACAGTTATTTTATTGTATTTTTCTTTCAGGCATGCCTTTTACAGCTGGGCTTGTGTCTCGAAAAAATGTTAGATCGCCTAACAGTGCCCAAACAGTTAAACTAATGAAAGCTGCAGGTGCTATCCCTTTAGTTACAACAAATATCAGCGAACTTGGTATGTGGTATGAATCATACAATCGAGTTTATGGGCGAACCTCTAATCCTTATGATACAAGTCGAAGTCCTGGAGGTAGTAGTGGTATGTATGAGAAATTTCATTCTTTTCTGCAAAACATTCTTAATTAATTCTGCCCATTCTTAAAATGAGTACCCATTATAATTCTGAAATACAAGTATTTTTAATACCAATTTCTGAAATTCGGATCACTAAAAGCTGGAATTCGGGAAACTAATGTTATTTATATTGTTTTGCTCTTCTATTATATTCAAACTACTTCTTTATGGTCTAAGATAGAAGTCTTAGTAAATTAGCCTAAATTTCAAATAATGATACATTTTTTTTTTTTCAAATCCAGAGAAAACCTTTTCTGGACCAATTTAAGATGCAATTTTTCTTATAATATCACAGAATCATGTTTATGAATGAAGTTACATTTATAAAATAACAATAATACAAGGGATATTT